>CM070609.1:38159356-38345648 GCA_036346395.1 Hsuehochloa calcarea
CATCTTGATCGTTGTATCTGGATTGAACAACCAAGATTAATGCGGGCTCCCACCCCCAAATCATTTAATCACCTTGCATGCTCCCACCTTCAATACGCCTGCATACTCCCACATCCAATGTCCTACATTAAACACCCTTTATGATCCAACGGTATATATATATATATATATATATATATATATATATATATATATATATATATATTATAAATGGGTAATTGAGTGCTAAGGTGCAAAGATCGATATATACACACACATTGCACTTTAGTAAATTTCTAGAGCACTATAGCAAACAGAATGATGCATGTATGTATAGTTTTTTTACTGTAGCAGATTAGAAAATTGAACCTGTCGGGATCCGCTAGATCAGTTCGCAATAATTAATTTAGGGAACAAAATCAACGATGCACATATCAATCCCTAGTTGAAAATAACAGGAACACAAGCACCAACATGGGCCAATCACATCAATCACGTTGCAATCTGGAGGCCCAACACAAAACTTCTTTTCTTTAATGTGCACAGCAAAAACAAAACATCCTCAAAAGAAGTGTCGGCTTCAGTTTCAACTTTCCTCTGCAACCACCAGCCAGCCGAGTGCCATTCACACGGCGAAGTTCTGGCAAATCTTTATATTATTAAAGCGCGTGGGATTGCCGCTCACCCAGCCGACCACGTCGGTAAGAAATTGTGCACCGTTGGATCACCCCACGAGCGACTCTCGGCCGTCCGATCCGAGCCGCAACGCGCGCTTGCAGCCCGTGGCTCCACGCGCTCCACGTCACCCTGAGGAGCTCGGCCGTCGGATCTTGGCTTCACGCTCTGGATCGCTCGAGCTCTTCTCCGCTCGCCGCTTCCTCTTCGTCCGCCTCGATCTCTTCGCAGACGCCACCGCCTCCTCCTCTTCCTCTGCCGCCGCCCCTTCCTCTCCTCCTCATCCGCCGCGAGCTCTTCTCCTCGCCGTTTCTCTTCGCCCGCCTCGATCTCGCGCCAGACGCCGCCGCTCCTCCTCTTCCTTGCTGCGGCCGGTGGGCGCGCGATGCACGCGCTCGAGGCGGTCTTCTTCTGCGGTACACGGCCGCACACGCACCGGCCGCCTCGCCGTAGCCGTGGCCCCTACGCAGCTTTAGCCACGGCCATTCCAACCCCACCCATCGCCTCGAGGCCTCCACCCCGGCGGCGAGACCAGCGCTACGTCTTTGCGGAAGAAGCCTCCGGCGCCATCCTCCGATCCGCGCACGCCGCCGAGCGCGAGTTCCGTGTCGATTTCCTCCTCTGCTCGATTCGATTTGCGTACCATGTTGATGTTCCCTTGACCAATTTAGTTTGAACTTCTCCGATTTGACCGTAGTGGTAAAAAAATGGTCTTGGTATGATATGGTAGGTAGATTGGTGTTTATTTGCTTGTGGTGATGTGGTGCGGTTGAGATTAGAAAAGGCTTAAGCCATACCTTTTGTTTGATGATATTACCATTTTCACCGATTGAACCTCAGAAATCAAATTGTACTACCGCTTCTAACTAGATAGTTTATTTTTGGTGCGTATCAAGAGCAATATGAACTTGGTAGTCTTTGTATTATTAAGGAATTTAGCGTACCTATCAGGCCAAATTGGTATATCTTGTTGTGTTTGTTGACCATTTTAGTCTTGCCCACTCTTGATTCTTGACCAGCTTTATCAATATGTTGGTATATTCGTTATTGGGTAATGTTTTAATATAAAACTTGGACAGTTTGATCTATCGACCAGACATTGTTCTAGCTTATGATGGTTGCTTGTAGCACACATACCGGGTAGTTGTGCTTGTATGCAATATATGGGAACATATTACATGAGAACAGTCTTAAAATTGGATTGAGAACTAGCAATCCATTGAATCGAATCTACTATGCTCAGATTAAACACAAACTCTAAAAGGCTATGCCATTTTGACACTTTTCAAACCCCTCCTTCAAGATTTAGAGTTGACCTAGCACCTGAGATTAGAGTTCTCACAATCCCATTTTAAGGGCTTAAATATGTGTCAAATTGGCAATGATTATCTTCATGCTAATTTGGTGATTTTTTGTGTTATTTTTTATGCAGGGAGTAACCCCAACTAAAAGGAAGACTATATATTTTGTCTTTGCGAAAACTTTGGTCGCTATACACAAAGTTGATGTGGCTGCAGTTGGATTGCAAAAGTACGGGAGAAGAGACAATTATTGCAAAAGACAAGTGTGTAGTATTTATCTGATTTCTTAGTAACAACAAAGCCCAAAACCAATTTATTTTTGCCATCATTGAGTTGCATAACTATGCTTTTTGGGGCTATATACTGGCCCACTATGATGTTGTTTGCAGTCAACGAAACACTTATATTGGCATTGCTCTAACCAAATCGATCGAGAAGTGTTGTTTAGTAGTTATAATGAATAAGAACTCTACAAGCAAATGTGCTCTCTATTTGTTCTTAAGTTGCAATTATTTATTTCTTATTAGTCTATAAGTGATATATACATGTAAGTTCTGCGAGTTGGGACTATGGACCTGTCTGTTCCCGGATGTTACAACTTATGACTTAATCACTCAAATTCAAAAAGTAAAATGAATTATGGTTGTCATGCTACGACTAATGATAGTGTGATATTCCATTTGCATTTAAAGATAATTATCGCTTTCTGGTTTAGGTAGAAAGATGGGAGAGGCAATATCTTTCTTCCACTAATGACGGAGCCCGCACGTTATCGAAGATGCTTGATCTAGCTCATTGGTTGAAAGAACATGCACCGTAAGAAGATTCATCGGTAGGATTGGGAACTGGTCTTGGTCATGGTGATTACCGTGTTGACAATCTTGTTTTTCAACCAACAGAGGTTTGTATTTTGGCATCACAAGTATTTACACAATCGCCTAAGTCATCGTGCATAGTAATATAGTATTAATTCTTCCGTAAGATTATTACCTCTTTTTCTCTGAGTGATCAAGTAATTGGTGTACTTGATTGGGAACTATCTACTTTGGGAAATCGATGTGTGATGTTGCATACAATTTGCTTGGTATGAAGTACATATGTAATATTATTAGGCACCAACACCTATATTTATTATTTAACATAAATGCATCTAGCACTTAAGATGTGATGTGTTAGCTTAGTCAGTACTCATTGGGTATTATGTCATTTTGCTAACTATTACTTAGTGAAGTTAGTTTGAAAAAGAGAACGAGGGGAGTACCTTACTATATCTTAAGTTCTTAATCGAAGTTAGTCGATAACAAATGCAACACTAATATATGCTTAATTTCTTTTAGTCATTTTTATATTGATACTTGACAATATTTTCTTTTGCTTTCTACAAGCTTGCTTTTTTTGTAAGCTGCATTAGTTAAAAGAATGAACTGACTTACACGTTATTTTTTAATATTGATTTTAATCTTATGATTCCTCCGTGGTGGTGAAATACTTACAGTTGATATGGAATACACTTGCAATATGTTTAAAAAACATCTGTACATATAATTTGGAGTGTTGAACATGTTCTGTTTTAAACTTTGAATTGACTTGTTTGATAGGCATGCCACTTCAACATAGAGGTGAATTAAAGTTTGTACGTTGGAAGTCTGGAAAAAAAGTTAGTGTGTCCCATTTGCTTATCATTTTGGTACCCTACGTTCCCATGTAGTGGTGACCATCAACAGAACTGTTGCAAACCTGATAGAAAAATTAGAATTGGTTAAGACCTGTTTGATATATATAAATAGCGTTTAGATCACATAATTTGGTGTTTTACTATGTTTTGTATGTTACGTTTGTGTTGAGTATTATGATGTATTATTGTAGACGTATATTATTGATACGACACCCATTGGAAATAATTCTTATGGAGGATTTGAACATACTGGCATTCCAGATGGCATTCCTCAACTGGAAGAGTACCTTGCTGCATAATGCTCTATCTCTGTAAGCATCACATTGCTTTCATTTTGACATGGCTGAATAAACACGCCACACTTACTAATTTTTATCCCTCACTTTCTTTCTTTTTAAAATGTTTCTCAGGCAAGACCCTGGCCTGCTGGGAAGTTCTATATTGCCTTTTCATTGTTTCGAGGGTCATCTATCCATGCAGGAGTATATCACAGATGGACTATGGTACTTGTCTTTAACTCTTGAAATCTAAGTCTGCTTATCTATTCTAATTTATTTGAACAAGTCTGCTTATCTATTCTAATTTATTTTAGCTGGCACACAGGGTAATGCTTCAGGTGGTGAGCATGCTAGATTTGCTGGCAAGATTGTTAATGCTATGGTTGACTGTGCCTGGGATTTCATAAACAGAGAAAAGGTCCTGCAAGAACAGCCTGCTACGGGTCCTGCAAGAACAGCCTGCTACGGGTAATTATATTTCATAACCTCATCTCGACAACCTCCTGTCATATAGTTGAATGTGCTTTGTGGACATGCTGCTTTTGTTTTGTTAAACGTTGGGGTTGTTTCCAAATAATTTGCTTTGCAAAGACATGAAAAATATGGTTATAATCATTTTCTAATGTACTTAAATGTTTGAACCTTTAACCGTGGGAAATAAAAATTTTAATTGTGGGCATTGCTTTGATGATGATTGGCACGTGCAAATTATAAAGATTCAAAGCCTATAATATCTAGACATTGCTTAAACTCGAGCTCCTTGCAAACAAACATTCTTATAGAACGATCACACGAGACTACAAATCACGCAATCATTTATGCACCCATAACACCTCACCTCATACATCATTATACATTCTCTACACGGGCGCAGCGAAATGTTTTCAATGTCGCACATGTTCTGCATGTCTTATATAAGAAAAAGAGATGAAGTCGATCTTATTTGGAGCATCCCATTTTCTAATAACCTGAAAACAATACATGCTTAGAATTGTTAAGATAGGTTAGAGCAAAGGCTCCAACTTAACAGAAAATTCTACATGCTTACCATTTTATTATGCTTATACACAAACTAACAAACCACTATTACAGACCACAAAACGTGCCGCTCAGGACAGCGCAGTGTTATCTTCAGAACCTGAAGACAGTGCAGGGTAATTCTCTCTCAAACTACTGTTACAATTCATTTAATCATTGCTGCAACTCTTAACCACGTATCAACTTGATATTACCCTCATTACAACAGCCTGGAACGAACAAAGAAACCCTTTATTATTAAGAAAATCAACATGGATGTGCTGGCAGATGACTAGAACAGGTTAGCGAAAGGAAAACCATTCCTTATTGTTAGAAATACTAACTAACATACTAACTCTTCCATACCAAACTCATTTTTGGCAGGCACACCATATGCAGAGTAGACAGAGTGGAATCAGTACGCTACACCTTTTGTAACTAGCAACTGTGCTAACGATGCTTTGAACAAACATCATCTACCTTTTATATTGTTTCCTATCCCCAGTCATACTACATGTACATGTCTACCATCGTTCTCAACTGTGATGTAAATTACAAACTATATGTACTACTCATCCTACCATGCCGCCATCATCTGTGTGTGCAAACCAAATTATAATCGTAGTCCCCAGGTTTGTTTTATGGCATATTACTTATTGAATCACTCTGCCTATTAACATATCTATTTCTCTTATTCAATTTATTACAAAATGCTTAATTTATGCCAAACCTGCATTATGACCAAAAAAATAACTATTTCCCTTCTATCCCTTAACAAAACTATTCACTACAGATCACGATCATTACCGTTTGTGCTGATTCACACAAGAATAAAACCATAAAAAACAAACGCGGCGCAGCGTAGCGCGCATGCCGCCCTAGTTAAAGGCTAAGCCCCAGCTAATCCCACGCCTCCACTTCGCTAGATCACGCCCCTGCCATCTCAAAATCCCGCCGCCGTCGGCACGTAATTGAGGTTAAAATCCCTATCAACCGCCGCAAAGCGTAGTAATCGGCTAAAAATAATCTGTCAACCGCGCCCCACGAAACCCTAATAGCCGGTATGTATATACTCTATAACTCCTAATGGTCTTCTAACGTTTGCACATAAACACACACATACGATCCAATAATTCTAAGACCCAATACGTAAATTTAACATCTGATTACAAAAATATCCTATTTTAAACACCCTAAAATTATATCACGTGTCGTAGCCTCCGAACCGCACCTCCGTAGCTCTAACACGCATCATCTATCTTTAATCTCCATGCGCTCCAACTCAAGCTCGATCGTCTCCTCCAGCATCCTCGACCCTCAGGAGCATGACTTCGCGCCAAGCCATCTCCCGGTCATCGTCGTAGACCACGATCGCCTCCGAGTTACCATACACATGCAAAGACCAAAGAAACATATTTTTCTGGCACAAGTTCTTCCCAACTTGACCGACATAAGTCCACACATCACGACACGTCTCAAAAAAATGGCTATAAATAACATTGCCAATTATTCATCAGTTAAATTATTTTAGACTTAGCCACATGGTCTAACAACTTTCTATGAGGTGTTGATATCACTTTAAAATTTCAGAAATAGGTTAATCTTATTATTCTGAACACTAAGAAGGAAAAAAATCGTAGAAGCAAATCTAGAGCAATTTGAAAGTCATGTTCAAGTATTTCCGGTGAAATAGTTGCTCTGGCTATTCAGAATGTTTGCATAAAATTAGCATTAGTTAGAACAAAGTTATTTAACATCACTAGAGCTAATATACAGATAAACCATGCGAAAAACATAAGTAAGAAATATTTCTAATTAAGGTTTTGAATAATTGAAACAAAGGAAGGTTAAGTATACGTAGGATCGTTAATGACAATCAGAAGGAGGTGCACGACAATAAAAGATTTTTCACCAATACCCAGACCTCAACAGCAGTTTCTCCACCTCAATTGCGCAGCACCAAAACTCCTAATGGCACCGAAATAGCAGCAGCATCAGCAGTATGTCTCCTAACCCAAAAAGCTAGCTTCAAGTAACCTATTTTCTTTAATCAATGTGAATAGCAGCAAACACCAACAAGTAATTAATTATTCCTGTTGTGAGGCATTAAACAATTCATCAATTGATTGAAATCACGAAGTGACTTCTGGCCAGCACGAAATAGTGATAGAACTTAACGTTTGAGATTCGATCAATTTCAGCAGCTCCAATCACCCACGAATAGACAACAGACGCAAGCACGATGCACCAATCAATCAACACAGCATATCAGCAAAACAAAGATTGGTTCGGCCAGCTCCTAATCCGCACAAGACATCACGTCGCATGCACAGCCACAGTGCCCTTTTTGATTCCCTGCCGATTTCTGCCTCTAGCACCCGCCTGCAAAGCCTGCCGCGCACACGCTTGCTATGCTTGCCGTGTGCTCGCCCGAGTCATAGCCGCCACCAGAGCCCTCGCCTATTCCTTTTTTTTTGTTGTTGCGCGGCTACACCAAGCCCCCGCCAGCTAGCACATACACGTCGCCCCTGTGCAGCCGTGTTTCTACTTGTAATCACCAAAAGACCGGTCGCCACTAGCCCTTATACTCTATAGCTCATACACGTGAGCAATAAACCTAGAATCTTAACGGAACTTCTAGCGTTTTTACCTAATCACCCACGTATGACTCACTAAACTCCTAAAGCCCAATATATAGGCTTTTACACTAGATTATACAACCAATTTTGGACACCCTAAAATTGTCACATGTCATAGCCTCCGGAATGCACCTCCGTAGCTCCAACACGCATCATTCATCCTTGATCTCCACACGTCCCAACTCGAGCCCTACCGTCTCCTCAGCATACTCGACACTTTAGACCATGACTTTGCATCAAGCCATCTCCTGGTTCTCGCCGTAGATCACGATCGCCTCCGAATTACCCTGCACATGCAAAGACCAAAGCAACATATTTTTCCTGTACAAGTTCTTCCCAACTTGACCGATATAAGTCCACACACACACCACACATCTCAAATAATATCAGCAAATAACATTGTCAATTATTCATCAACTAAAATATTCTAGAGTTAGCCACATGGTCTAACAATCTCCCCCTTGATGAATACATTGGCAACACTTCAAAATCGTGTGAGTTGAATTTTTGAAAGATAAAATCTGCGAAAAGAAAGCTTCAAAGCTACAAAGCAAAACTGCCCCTCAACACAAGGAAAGCAAATTTCTCCTATTTTTCCCCTTTGGCAATGTAAACATCAAGAACTTCAAAGAAAAAAAATTCTAAAACAAAGGAGCAAGGAGATTAAAAAATAAGAAGCTTTGTAGGTTATCCAAGTCACTTCGCATTGATTTAATACAATAACCAAGCCATTTTTTTATAGAGCTATCTCGATCATATAAAGTCATATACCATATAGCAATGTCAAAACAAATCTTTAGAATGATTAAGCAAGTTAAATTAATGACATGTAACTCAACAATGACCAAACTGATTATAAAGAGCACAATGAGATATCACAATGAAAAGATAAAGCTAAAAAGTGAAGCAAACTTTAAATCTAGACGAGCTAGCAGTCTCTTATAACAACCTATTGCTTCACACTCAATTCTTAAGCATGTTGCATGCTTGTAGCATACTTATTTTCAATGGTGGCATGCTTGAAGCATACTTCTTTTCATTTGAGCACATTTTATATATTTTTTAATATTTGTATACATATATATGTATGGTATGCTTGAAGCATACATCTTTTCAATTTTATCTTTCTCATTTTTTTTCTTTTGATAATATGCCAAATTAAGTGAACAAAAAATATTGCAATAAGAAAGATACGAGCTTCATAGTAAAGATTTAAAATAAAACTCACAATCAAGCTAATCCTTTTCGATGAACATCCCAAAGTACAAACTATAATCAATCTAGTCAAAGTATACCGCCATGTCATGCTTTAGTTCAAATGTGGCACAATAATTATAACTAGTCATGAGAAAAACTACACAGCACATGACTAAATATGGTAAAGAGAGATCTACACCTCATTTGATTTCAATGGTTTGGACTTGATTATTTGTTTGATAAGTATAATAAACAAATCTTCTAACATTTTAAACGACAACTCTCCTTCAGAATAATCTCATAGGATACAACACACCCAACTGACTTCACAAAAGAGCAAATCGTGCAGAATCAAGCGGTTTTGTGAGAATATCAACAACTTGAGAATCAGATCAATAAAATGTAAAACAACATCTTCCTTTTCCACATGGTCTCTCGAAAAATGATATAGAATATCGATGTGTTTGGTTCTTGAATGTTGCATGTAATTTTTAGCATTACAAATAGCACTAGTGTTATCATAGAAAAGTGGTCACTGTCCAATTCTAAGCCAAAATCCTTAATTGTAGCTGTCATCCACAGCAATTGTGAACAACAAAAAGTAGCAGCTACATATTCCGCCTCAGTAGTGGAAAGTGCAACTGACAACTGTTTCCTAGAAGCCCAATAAACAAGAGATGTGCCTAAAAAGTGACATGTGCCAGAAGTACTCTTCCTATCAATTCTACAACCCCAAATTCCGCATCTAAATAAGCTCTAAGGGTAAGGCATGATGAAGAAGAATACCATAGACCAAATTCTAAAGTTTACTGAAGATACCTGAAAATGCGCTTAACTGCCTGACGATGTGAAGTGTGTGGGGAAGCATGAAAGCGAGCACAAAAATATACAACAAAATCGAGGAATAACCGAGCTTCGGCCGGCGACGAAGAACTTTAAAATACAGGCGCGTCAGAGGGATTGGAGCAAGGAGAGTTGGGGCATTGGGATGAGTGGAGGAAGGCGCACCCAGGGCGACCTTTTATAGGCCAAGGGGAGGCTGGGAGAGGAGATCGTGCGTGCGAGGTTCTCGGCGGCGACGGTGCGATCCGACGTAAATGCGCACGATTGAGGGGAAAAACTACCGAAAATGGGCGAGGCGATGATCGGGGAAGTTAATGCGCGTGATTGCGCGAGAAATGGGGGAGGGAATCACTGGATTGAGGAGCTCCGAGTGGGCACTAATGGCAGCGAGAAATGGGGGAGGAAGAAGGAGAGGGAAACGACGGTCCCTGATGATTGCGCAGGAGGAGCGGGCGAGGGAGAGGGAGAGGCTAACGAGGCGGCCCCACATGGCGGTGAGAGTGGAGGGGAGAGGGTGTCTGTGGGCGGATCAAGTGGGCAGTACACACCACGCATGGAGAAACAATGATGGGCGGATTGAAGTCACCAACATCAAAGTGGGCAATTTAAATTTCATTTTTTGATTAAAATAATTCCAGTAATTCAAAAAGGCTGTAGAAAAAAGCAAATAAAATATAAAAGTTATGAGAAAATTCACAGAAATTCCCTGAGATATTTTAGATTTAAATAAAATATTTCCAACTTAAAGTTGGTAATATATTTTGTAAATAAATTATTTTGGATTTGAAATAATTAAGGAAAATTTTATTTAAAAAATCAAAAAATTACACAAAAATAATTAAATTTTATTTTCAACTAAATTTGAAATTTTAGATCGATTCGCATGGCGCAAATGGGAGACCTCCCGTAAGCGCGGCCCAAGGAGGTGATACCTAGCGGCATAGGGTTGCGTTGAGGTGGGACATTGTAATGGCCTTGTGATAATCATCTTAGTCTCACACCTATAGAAGTGTGTTAAATGGACATGATAAGTTGATTATCTCTTGTTGGTAAAGTATACAAACTCTACAGAGTAAGAAAACTATCTAGATAGTCGTACTCATGGTCAAGAGCGGTGTTAAGAACTTGCTTGATCTAGCTTTTCTTTTTATAAAATAATTTATGGGTGGAATAAAAATGTGGATTAGAAAACAGGGATTTGAGAAGGCCTGGTCGGGGACTAGTGGTAAGTACAGGATGTGACCCGAGAAAGAGGGTATAGGAGGTTGGACCTCCACTAGTACTTTACAAGCAAACACTCAGTTTATAAAACATGTGTTGGTTAAAAATGCTAAGTCTCATGAATTGCTACTACCTAATCTATTTCAAAATTAGCTTTGTGCAACTAAAAGAACTATAAACCTCCTTTGATTAGCCTTGCATCTCTAATTATTGCATTGTGTGTTGGCTCGCGAGTACGGTTGTGTACTCATACTCACTATTTCTATTTTTTTGGTCAGTAAGTATAAAAGAAGGCTATATGGACAATTATGAGTATTCATGAAGACCGAAGGTCAAGAATTAGACTGCGAGCCCCAGTCCATTGCCTGTGGGTATATCGTAAGGGTTCCACTTGGTATACTTTGATTCTGCTTCTACTTCTGCTGCTGTTCTTTGAAAGCTATTTGGCATGTCCAGCCATTCTGCAAATCAAATACCATAAGGTATATTTATGCTTTGTTTATTATTATGCAATAGTGTCGACGATCAAATCGCCGATCTTATGAATGTATGAAGAAAAAGAGGAAAATGGCACGTATCTTCTCGAAAGTAATGAGACTGCTCTTTATTGCTGTGAACTGACTATTACAATGGGTGTACGTAACCTAGACTGAAGACTAACTCGGGAATACAATGCTCTTCTGAGAGTGTTTCCCGATCTATCTTCACTGTTCCGGCCTCCTCCACTTCGGTTCGCAGTCCTCCTTATGTAGTTGACGAAGCATTGGCAGTTGTCTCTGGGAGAAACGCCTGTTGGAGAAGCAGCGCGTCTGGTCGGAGAGAGGCGTCAGTTGACAATGTACCAACTGTTGTACGGTTATATGTCAGTGAGCGACTTAACCGCATTCATGTGTCTTAGAGTTACATTTCGTCGCGTGGTATGGAATATATAGCACATGTTCCATTCTTCACACGGTAGAGGATATATCTGGCGCTAGATCCAGATATCAGTTTAAGACTTTGTGAGCTTTTGACTGATCGGAGACAAAGTTGGGAACCTTCTCCGACCAGGTTAGATATTATATAACCTCTGGAATCCTCACGACCAGTGAGGTCGTTAGCCTTAGGGGTTACCACCACGAAGACATATGGTCCTTTATCTATTAAATAATAAATAAAGGCTTTATTCCTCGTCAGCTAGCCCCCGAACTTTAAATGAATTGGTCGTATAGACGCTTACTCCCGATGCAATCTTATCGGGCAGACCCCTCATTAAATGGTGTGGTATTCGAGGTGGTCCGTATTCATTTTTAAAGTTGAGAAATTGCCTCGGAAGTTGAAAAGAACTATTTGTCCACTGGTTAAAAAGGATTTTTATCCATTGGACTTTTCCTGAAACGGTTACAGTATTGCGGCTATAAAAAGCCCCTTAGCACTGTGTGTTAGGGTTTCTACGCCTTTTAACTTTCCTCTTCATCTTCCAAGAAACCATCTCCGATCACCTTTGAATTCTTCACCCGGAAAAAATCACTATGGCGGATCTTATCACCAACTGGTCGATCTCCGATCTGAGTGAGAAGAAACTTGAAGTTTTGGAAAAGGTTGGGCTACTACCCGACAGAAGTCTGATCTTATGGAGATCAGCATTTGGGGAACATTCTCCAATTGGAGAGGATGGAGAAATTCGGTATTTCGTGATATATCGAATGTGGCTTCAGACTTCCAGTTCACTCCTTTCTTTCCCAAGTTTTGGAGTATTATGGAGTAGAACTGATCAATCTGGCACCCAATGCCATAGCCAACCTCAGCATCTTCGTCTACCTCTGCGAAGCGTACCTGGGAATTCCAGTAACCTTGGATCTCTTCAGGTACTACTACAGATTGGTGAATGCGAAGAAGACGACCGGTACACCCGGAGAGTGTACCTTGCGTCTCCATGACGGGAAGGCTGAGGAGTACATTCCAATGTACTCCAAGTCTTCGTGGTCGTCATGGAAGAAGAGTTGGTTTTACATGATGATTACGCAGGGCGATGGCCTTTATTACAGCGGTAAGAAGGCTATCGAGAACCCGCAAGGGTGTTCTTCCTGAAAGAAGGAGGGGAAAATTGGGAGATGGGTTGAAGCCATCCATCTCCTGAGTGTTAGGGTTTTAACCTCCTGCCACGTGGTGAGGGACTTCTCCATGCGGAGAATCAGTCCTTTGAAGGCCAGAGCTCATTCGATGCTCTGGTATATTGGTCATGATGATGCGACCAAGGACTCTAGGGAAGGTAAGTTCTAGTAAGAATCCGACCAGCATACCTTTCTGGTTAAAATGCTTTTATAATCCTAAGACCTCTCTTTTTATTACAGCCTTATCTTCTGATGAGATCAGAAGCCGGATCAGAATGACCTGTGCTGGAGAGCCTAATGAGAAGGCTAGGTTCCCTTTGATCTTAGCAGTTACTACTGCTGAAGGGAGAGCTGAGAAACTTTGGGTAAGCATGATAATTATCTTTCACCCTTACAATCTTTTTCGATCGGTGTTTATCTAAAAATCATCTTTGATATGTAGTCGGTTGGTCTAAAAATTGATGAGGCGACGGAGACACAGGAGCCAATTGACGAACCGACCAAACCTTTTTATCACTAGTGATCGTGTAGAGGTAAGTAACCAAGGAAAATATTTTTTGCTTAGATAAAAAGATATGTTCATCACCCGACTAACTTTGTTTGTTGAATCAGGCGGCAGTCATTGAGTCCCATACAGTTGCTCAAGATTTGCCAAGGGCCGTTGAAGCAACTGCTTTGGTGACCGATGAACCTACACCTTCCGATCCAACGATCAGGGATTCTACTTTCGATTAGTTGGTTGAAAGTATTACATCTGATCGTTCATTGAAGGATGTAGAGGGTACAACCAACCCTACCAGTTCAAGACTGGAAAAATTGGTTGAAAAGAAGAAAAAAAAGCTAGCGCTACAGACTTTAAGCCAGCGAGTCAAGATAAAATAGATAACAGGGTATGTTGTAAATGAAATTATCATATGAACGCATACCTTTTACATTCTTGACGAACTTGAACTCTGAATTTCGTTTCCTTTGCGCAGACCTGTTGGAGTTCCAGTCGTTCCCGATCAGGTTATAACAGCAGGTCAGGTGATCGAGGGCACCTCCGACTAGGGCTTTCCACAGGCAAGAAATACTGAGGAGGAAGTGGTTAGGGAAGCCCCCGAGCCTGCTTCAGTGTTGGAATCCGATTTGAATCCTGTGGTGATTGTCACTCCGTCAGCGGAGGTAGGCAACTCTGCAGATCCACAACAGATTTGAACTTCTAAAAGGAGCTCCTCCCAGACTAACAAATTCCCTTTCTCTCCGCGATTTATCGAGGATAAGGAGCTTGATGATGCTTGGAGGAGAGTATCAGATCACCTTGCAAAGGCGAATCCTTATAAGATTTTTGCTGATTATAATGATGTGGCAATTCAAGTAAGTGTCATCAATCATTCTTATAGTTTTCCTTGAAGTTCACAAGAAACTTAAAGAAAAAATGCTATCCATCTAGCATCTGGTTGAAAATTTTGCTGCGGTCGGAGGACTAACCGATCGAATTAAGAATCTAGAGTAAAAACACTCTGAACTAGAAAGTAAGAACTTTCTTCTTAATTTGTCGTTTTTCAAGACTTTCCTTTCTTCCTTTAACTATTCTCCCTTATCAAATTTGATAGATTTGGAGAAAATAAAAGAAGAAGCTTTGGCTGAAAAAGCCAGAAGAATAAAGCTTGAAGAGGAAATTCAAGCTAAAAACTGATCGATCGAAAACTTGACGACCAGGTATGAAAAATACCTGGAAAAATCCAGGAAGAAGGCCGAAGGTAACTTAGTCGTAGACTTGACTTAGTATTTTCTTCTAATCCTTCTTGCTTAATGTTTGCTTTGTTTATGCAGAACAAAATCAACCATTAAGCAGAGCACAAAAAGCTTTGGAATTTGAGCAAGAAAAAGGGGCAGCAGTTATGTTTAACCTTGATTAACAAATTACTGCACTCAACAAAATGATCTTTGATATGGGATCGGGATCAACGTTGTCTTCCTTAAGTGATCCAATGGAAAAGGTAAATTACCTTGGCCATCTTTTGGAGGACCTTAAGGGCTTGCTCAAAACTACAATATATAATTACGTCCAGTCCGTAAAGGAATCTATTGCTAGTGGGGTTAGTCTTCCTTTGGCAAACCTGAAGGCGTCCGACCCCTCTACCAATCTTCAGGCTATTGAAGAGGATTTTAACTGCTTGCCTGAGGAGGCGATCAAGTTTCTCAAGGAAGTTAAACCACTTGGAGACAAGGTTGCAGAAGAAATGGAGGTCGGATCTCCATCCAGCAGTGACTAATGGAGGGCAATCTCTAGTAGTAAAAAACCATGCAAAAGAGAGAGAGAGAGTATGCAAAAAATGTGTAAAAACTTACCTTTCTCTTATCAATGAAAAAAGAATTTTTGTTTATCCGGTCGACTTATCATATATTACCTAGCCCCCGACTGTTTTATAGTAGAAGAACTTTGCTATAAAAGCAGTAGGCCAAGAATATGAACTTAAGTCTCAACCATTGTTTGAGAGTATGTACTGATTGTTGAAAAAATTGATCGTGATAATACTAGAAAACCTTTTTGGTCGGAACCAGTGTTAGGTTTCGGCTAGTTGTAAATCTGTTTTTCGTAATCAAAGTACTTACTAAGACAATATATGGTCGGAAGGAAAAAATAATTTTTCTTGACAAGAGGAAATTATATGCAAAGACATATATAATAAACGAGAAGTGTTTTTATTTCTATGCAGTGCTCAATGCTGGTCGGAATGAACTTGCTAAGAAATGAAGATATATATTGTATTTCGCAATACGTGTTCATTCTCTAGTCCGACTGGCAGCGAGGATCGTAAGAAAAGGATCGTCGCTAGGAAGCTCCTTCCAGTGGGCGGAACCACAAGCGAAAAATGAGAGACTTCGACTAGAAGGTTTTCCGTGTCCCACCAAAGAGCCAAACAAGAGTAGAACATAATTTTGAAAATAAAAAATATAATCTCCATAGTATTAAGCATATGAACCGCAGTCGACCAGAGCTAGGCTCTGTCATACAAATAACATCACTTGCTTTTTGGATTATTTTATTATTTATTAAACTGAATGAAAAATAAATGAAAACTAAACGAAAAACTTACGCATTCGGTCAATATTCCAAGAATTAGATAAAACCCTGTCGTCTGACATAGCTAATCATACCGAACCTGGTCGGGTGACTTCGACAACAGTATAAGGACCTTCCCACTTGGGAGAAAGTTTGTCGCGATTAGCTTGGCTCTGAATTTTTCTGAGAACCAAATCACCTACAGCTAGGCTGTGAGGTTGCACCTTACGACGGTGGTACCTTCGCATGGCTTGTTGATAGATTGCTGAACGCAGTAAGGCTTGGTTTCGTCGTTCCTTAAGGAAATTAACGTCGTTGAGTCGTCTTTCTTCCTGATCATTTTCATCGAAACAATCGGTGCGAGCTAAACCAATTTTTAGTTCCGGAGGAAGCATGGTTTCGGCCCCATAGACAAAAGAATGGTGTTTCACCGGTTGCACGACTGGTCGCCGTACGAACAACCCATAAAACAGAAGGAAGTTCTTGAACCCAAGCTCCTGACCGTTTTATTAACTGGTCGAATACCCGGCGTTTGACCCCCTGCATTATGATACCATTGGCACACTCAACTGCTCCGTTACTCTGCGGATGAGCAACCGAAGCAAAATAGACTTTGATACCAAGGTCATCGCAGAATTCCTGGAAATTGCCGCTGGAGAACTGGGTACCATTGTCTGTGATTATACGACTGGGTACACCAAATCGTGTAATCATATTTTTTTGTGAGGAACCTCTTAGCAGCCTCAGTTGTAGTTTTAACAACTAGCTCGGCTTCGATCCATTTTGTAAACGTGTCAATCGTGACGAAAAGGAATTCGAAGCCCCCGGGTGCTCTTGGGAAAGGTCCCAGAATGTCTAATCCCCAGGTTGCAAAAGGCCAAGAAAGAAGAATTGTTTGCAGAGCTTGTGCCGGCTGATGTACTTGTCGGCTATGAAACAAACACTGTACGCACTTCGTCACGAGCTCTTTTGCATCATGAAGGGCAGTTGGCCAATAGTATCCTTGCCTGAAAGCTTTACCGACCAGTGTTCTGTAGGAATGATGTGCTCCACGGACTCCTCCATGAATTTCGGTTAGCAACTTAATGCCATCTGAGTGAGATATGCATCTCATCAACACTCCATAAGATCCTCGTTTATACAAGGTACGTTCGATTAGAGTGTATAATTTGGCTTTTCGTGCTATACGATCAGCCTCTACATCATCTTTTGGAATTAGGTCATGCTGAAGATAATTGTAGATCGATGTCATCCAATCTCTACCATGATCGCCACCGATCCAGAGTATCTATGTGACCGTAATCAAACAGATTGACCTGATGTGAACCATTGATGTTCTCGGAAGGCTCGACATCGAGGGTGAATCGAGTTGCTCAAGAAAAACTCTCGGAGGGACGGTTGACCTAGTGGAGGCCATCCGTGCCAACTGATCTGCAAGAAAGTTTTCCTTTCTAGGAATATGTTGGATCACCGAAGAAGTGCTTTTCGAGTTTTCGTACTTCCGCCAGATAAGACGAAATCTTGGTACTTGAGCACTGATACTCTTTCCCTACTTGATTCGCTACTAGTTGAGAATCGCCTTTCACCAGTAATTTGCGAATCCCGAGCGAATGAGCTGCTCGAAGTCCTGCCAACAAACTTTCATATTCCGCTACATTGTTAGTAGCGTGAAAGTTAAACTGAATGGCGTACTTAATGTGTTCACCAGTAGGGGATATCAAGACGACTCCAGCCCCCGATCCTTTAAGCATTAATGAACCATCAAAGTACATTGTCCACTCGTCGTGGTGCTCGTACTCGACTTCTTGCTTAGGTTCTGGGTTTGTCCATTCGGCAATGAATTCTGCTATTGCCTAAGACTTTATAGCTGTTCGTGAGATAAAATGGAGATCGAACGTCCCTAGTTCAACTGCCCATTTTGCTATTCGTCCTGATGATTCCCTGTTTCCAAGGACTTGATCTACGGGATATCCTGTAGGTACGACCACTTTGTGAGCCTGAAAGTAATGCATTAGTTTCCTTGAAGCTATAAGGAGACCATAGAGCAACTTTTTTACCTGTGGATATCTTTCCTTTGGTCCATGTAAGACTTCGCTTACGTAATTTACTGGTCGTTGAACGTTTTCATGTTCTACGACCAATACCCCTCTGACAGCATATGGCGTTGCAGCCACATAAATCAACAGTGTTTCTTCCGGTCTTGGAGAGACTAAGACCGGGGTGCTTCCAAGGTACTCTTTGAGTTTTTCAAAAGCTTCGTTGGCTTCTTTCGTCCACTCAAAACTCCCATGCTTCTGAAAAAGTTTAAAGAAAGGCAATCCCTTCTCACCTAACCTGGCTATGAAACGACTTAGCGTTGTCATACATCCAGTTAGCTTTTGGACCTCTTTCTTTGTTGTCGAGGGGCGCATTTGATTGATGGCCGTTATCTTAGCCGGATTTGCTTCGATACCTCTAGCCGAAACTAGGAAACCAAGAAGCTTTCCAGTGGAAACCCCGAACACACATTTCTCTGGATTCAACTTGAGGTTATTTCTTCTTAAGTTGTTGAAAGTTTCTTATAGGTCAAGAATATGATCGCCAGTGTTGATGCTTCTCACAACCAAGTCATCTACATAGGCTTCTAGATTTCTACCTACCTGCGGGCTGAAAGTTTTCTGCATTAACCTTTGAAAAGTTGCGCCAACATTTTTGAGAACAAAAGGCATCTTAACATAACAGTAAGTGCCATATGGAGTGATGAATGAAGTTTTCTCCTCATCTTCTTTACTCATGTTTATCTAGTCGTACCATAAATATGCATCTAAAAAACTCAGTAACTCGCATCCGGAGGTGGAGTCTACAAGCTGATCAATGCGAGCAAGGGGAAAATCATCCTTCGGACAAGCTTTATTAAGATCTTTGAAATATATACACATTCGTCATTTTCTATTATTCTTTTTAACCATTATAGGATTGGCAAGCCACTGAGGGTGATGGACTTCACGAATAAATCCAGCTTTAAGGAGCTTGTCAATCTCCGACTGGATTGTTTCCTTTCGGTCAGGTGCAAAACGTCAGCTTCTGCTTGACCGGTTTTTTGTCAGGCTGGAGAGCCAACCTGTGCTCGATCACTTCCCTGGGGACTCCGGGCATGTCGGACGCATGCCATGCGAAAACGTCCTGGTTTTCTCGGAGGAAAGAGACGAGCGACTCTTCCTATTTAGGGTTGAGCCCTTCTCCAATCAGTAACTTCGGAATGGAACTGTCGGTGTCTCCCAACCTAGCGTCTCTCGGAGAAGCGCCTTTGTCGAGTAGCACCTCTTTTGTCTGGTCGGAGGGTTTGGGTGTCAATTTTGGTCTGGAGTGCTTGACCTACATTACAGAAGAGTCAGTATTTATGGTCGGAAGCTCATTGACCAGTTCTAAAGATCTCCGATCACAGACATAAGCCATCTTTTGATCTCCCCGAACCATGATGACACCCTTTGTTCCTGGCATCTTCAAACTCTAATAACCGTAATGTGTGGCTATCAGGAAATTTGCTATAGCCGGACGGCCAAGGATCCCGTTATAAGCGGTCTCAAAATCAACCATGTCAAACGAAATCTTTTATGTTCGGAAGTTATCAGAACTTCCGAACGTAACCGGTAAGGACACATGTCCTATCGGTTTGGCGGTAGAGCCAGGAACTATGCCATGGAAGGCATATTTTACTGGCTTTACCTTTGATTTAGGAATCTGCATTTCTTCCAGAGCTCCCGAGAATAGAATATTTAAAGAGCTACATCCATCTATCAAGACTCTATTGACTTTACAGTTATTAATGGTAGGCTCAACTATAATAGGGAACCTACCCGGTCGAGTCGATGAGACGGAGTAGTCTTCTTTGCCGAAGGAGATTACGGTGTCCGACCACCTCGAAGGCATGACATTGATCGAAGACTCTGCTAGGTTGACCTCCAAAGATCATGTCGACTGTGTGCTGAGGTTCTTGGTACTCCATCTTCTCGTCGCCATCTTTGTCCTTTTTGGAGTTTGCTTCCCCTAACTCTTGTATTGAGGGAAGGGGATCTTTACCTGCATAATAATCTTCCAACTTCTTTTGCTAGACACGGCAGGTGTGCAAATTATACCCTGCCTGTTGGTGAAGCGGGCACCACTTCTTATTCTTTTTATACCCGTCGGTCGGAATTTTTGCCTTCCTCGACCGGTATAGTCCCTATTACCTTTGGTAAGATTTTTTGGGACCGCTAAGACCTCCTTACCATCCATCTTGTGATGCTTCTTCTTCTTGAGAACTTTCTTGTGCTTCTTTTCTGGCTTTTCTAAGCCAGATTGAGGAGTTTTGTCTTTTCGATCTATAGCTTCGCTCTATTCAACAGCTTCACTAGCGGCTGCATATTTATCCTCCATATCGAATAGTTCGGCAGTTGTTTGTGGAGGATTCATAGCTATATCCTCCGTAAACCTCCGGTTCCTCAATCCTGCCTTGAATGCCTGAATTACAGAAGATTCTGCAATCTCAGGTATGGAATTACGAACCTGGATAAACCTCTTGATGTACTGGCGAAGAGTTTCTTTTGGGTTCTGCCGGATCAGATGTAGATCATCTTCCTTCCCTGGGCGGTCGTACGTACCATGGAAATTCACGATTAAGAGATCGCAGAGTTGTTCCCAAGTATAGATTGATCCGACTGGCTGGTTAAGCAACCATGACCGGGCAGATCCTTCTAACGTCGTAGGTAGATAATTGGCCATCACGTTTTCATCACCACCGACCGCTCTCATGGCGGTGGTATAAATCTGTAGAAATTCTAACGGGTTCTGAGACCCATTGAACTTGTCTACGTTGGCCGATCGAAACCGGTTAGCCCAACGCATGACCGAGCCCCGCAGAAAGCTCGATGACTGTGATGATTCATGGTGCCTTCTTTGAGAAGGTGCCGGATTGTGATCGGTCGGAGACCGGTTCCTTTGATTAGAAAACTGGGGCTCCGGCGTTCCGACCTGATTGCGAGCATTATGACGCCCTTGATCACCTGCCTGGTTCAAACGATGTCGAAGATCGTTAGGACCAAACGAATAACCCTCTCGACGAGAAGGTGTATTTATTCGAAACAATCTCCTTCCCTCATGACTCATTGGTCGGAATCGTCGAGGAGGCTGTGGTATCGATTGATTCCCAACATACGCATGTTGCCCTCTGCTGAGGGAAGAACGCTGGGATGAAGTCATGGTTTGACTTTGTGGTGCCCTCCGTTTGGTATTCTTCCGTCGTTATGCGGCTTTGTCAAGAATCTCCGACACATGTCCTACCAATTGGACAAAACGTGGGGCTTCTGCTAAAGCAGGGTCAGTATTATTTAAAATACTACGAATGCGCGGGTTTTGTACCGCATCAAGGTCTCGGAGGATTCATCGAGGTTGTTGGCGTTCGCAGATCCAAACCTTCACTTAACCTCATGTCTGGCCGCACTTGACCTGTCATCCTTGGTGGGCCGAAAGGTAATTAACCGATGGATGTCCATCGCCTACATTGTCTCTGGTAGCTGGTGCTTGATTGCCCGCGCCATCTCCATTAGTATGTGGTGGTGAGGTAGCGGGTGTAGGACCGTACAGGGCATTGCGATCAGTATTTTCGATCGCATTGACCTCGTGTTTCCAGCATTGATCCTCCGAAGAGTTTCCACTGTACTCAGTGGAGAGCTTCCCAGTGCTTCTACCAGACATTTCCACGACTGAGACCGGTCGGAGATGAGCACCTCTTGAGGCCTCCGAGACGGACTCAGCCTGATACGGTGAACTGCCGATCGTATGCTGAGTTTTACCATCCCCACTCGGCCCATGGCCGGTGATGGTTTCATCGACACCGTTACCAGATATCGGTTGGCTCCTGGAGTTTCCAGAAGCTGTGGGCAAATACCTGTCAGCCATGATGGTGTCGAGAGTGTATTGACTCTCGACTTGTAGGGCTGAAGTTTCATCACCTTTTTGCCGTCGGAAGGACCGGCTTGAGAGATTCTTGGGCGCCCGAATCGGTCGAGCGCCTATCCTCGAAGCGCCACTTGTTGCAGTGGTGCATCCTCATCCATCTGCTCGACTTCAGCGTCGTTAGCGACTTACGAACCGGCAGAGGAAGAAGAGGATGACGTCCAATCACCCTGCATGGCCTGGATACAGGCGTCCATGTCGAGGTTGGAGTAGTCGTCCAGATCGAACCAATTCTCCTCGTCCCAAGTTCCTGCCATGAACTCATGAACAGAAGGATGAGCGAGGATTTGGTGAGCAAAGAATTCCTTCAGAATATTTGCGCCTTCTTCCCCACGGACGGCGCCAGCTGTCGACAATCAAATCGCCGATCTTATGAATGTATGAAGAAAAAGAGGAAAAAGGCACGTATCTTCTGGAAAGTAATGAGACTCCTCTTTATTGCTGTGAACTGGCTATTACAATGGGTCTACGTAACCTAGACTGAAGACTAACTCGGGAATATAATGCTCTTCTAAGAGTGTTTCCCAATCTATCTTCACTGTTCCGGTGTCGGGACCCAAATATGCAAATCTGGACCCTCTGTGTATTCTGCACTAGTCCAGGATCACGCTAGTGCACACAGTGTCAACATCGATGAAATATCACATCCATACAACGAATATAAGAATAACCGAGTACATTGAATAACAAATAATTGTTGGGACCTTACGGTCGAGTTTTACATTTATTAAGCCATGCAAGGCTGACAATAAAGAAAAAACTGCAGCTAAAACGAAGTAAACTCCAGTGGGCTCCCATCAATTTACCACAGGCAACTGACTGGGATCAAGACCCTAACGATCAACCTTCGTAGAACTCTTCTTCAAAAGCAGGTGACGACTCCTCCACTTCTGTTGATTTTTTTAGCAAGAGTGAGTACACACCATACTCGCAAGTCATACCACAGAATGCATTTATACATGATAGCTTATTCCAAAGAAATGTCTTCTGTAGTTATTTTGCGGAAATGCAACATTTGCAATTGAATACAAATAATAGATTGAAAACAATTAAAGAATATTAATTTAACAATTAGTTTCACAAAGGACACATAGTCTAAACAAGTTATTCACACAACTGCATAAGTTATCTCACACACCAACCCTTCCCAAATGTTTCATGAAAATCTACCCTCATGTGAAATTCCCAAGCATGTCCATGACCGAGGACGCGGCTATTCGAATAGATTGATTTAACACTGCAGAGGTTGTACACTTTACCCACACGATGTAACCAACCTGGATCGAGTTGATCACAACAAAACCTTTCGAGACTTCATCTCAAACAATGACACTCCGATGTGCTTTCGTGCGGCCAACCGATACACACAAATGCTTTGGTACGACACACATCGTTGGGCGGGGATGCAATGAATCGTCCCGCGATGTGACATATCACACCTTGACCCATCACATAGCTTAAATACAACCCGAGTTGTCAATGTCAAGACTCCATAACTTACTAAGTTAGGCCCACCCATACTAGGCATGTGGTCGTGCAAGAAGGTCCATTCAATGGCGCACAAAGTTAAGTCCTTAATTGACCAAGGCAAGACTTCCAGCTTTAACCCAAATCACAAAGTTTATAAAGCACACAGCCCACCAATCACACGTAATCCACCACTTGCCTCGCCTAAATCTTTTTCTCACCTGTTGATTAAGTGCAACACATGCCACCAACGAGTAATAGCACACAAAGACACACGGACTTCATCACACAGCCCATAATCACTTAGTCAAGTTTATAATTGCAACTCACATGAAATGATGACTCGTGGCATGGCTAAGCAACCTACTCGTATCTAACCAACCCACGTTGGTGCTACGATAATACCAACTAATAATGAACCAACCTAACGTGACAAAAGATCATGGTATACAATAGACAATGTGGATATAACAAATTGGATTAATTACTATCCTAAAAGCATTTAAATAAATACTTGAAATAGAATGCAATACATTGAAACAAAGTATTTTGAAAACTGGATTCAATATGATCAAAGGTATAACTTGCCTTGGAATAGATCTAGATATTGGTCTTGGTCTTGAGGTCCTCCTTCTTCTGCAAAACTTACCGAAGTATTGACGTCTACTCGTAAATGAGACAAAAGAAACAAAAACAAATAAATAACAGAGGCAAAACCAACTCCAAAAATCAAATAAAATTCACCATTAAATAGATCTTGATTTTATATGAATTTACAAATTTGAATGGGCTCAATCGGAGGTTAGATGCAAAAGATATGGGCTTTGGAAGATTGGAAAATAATTAAAACCCTAATTTGGATTTTAATTTGATTTCCCGAATTATTTTTATAAAGGAAAATCAGATTATTGCGCAATGCTTGCGTCAGCCGGGAAAAGAAAATAAATAAAAGTCGATCGACAGTGTGGCCCCACATGTCGCTGGTCGGGCTCACGGTGAACTGGGTTCACCGAGCCAAGTCAGATCTGGCGCGGTGGACCGAACCACGTGGCGCGTCTTGGCGCTGATTGGCACCACGCGGCTGCCACACCAAAGACCGAGGCGATCTTGGCGCCGAAATGACGGCACGGCGGCGGTGGCGCTTCGGGACCGATGGTCACCGGCGTTTGGTGGCGAGTCATCGGCGAAGGGTACCAGATTGTTCCTCGTATGCTATTGCGCACTCGGGGTGCCCTTACGATGGCCGGCAACGACGTGGTAGCAACGGCGGTGGCGGCCGTGGCGGAAGAAATGGCGGTGGAGCTTCGAGTTTTGTCGGAAGGGTGCTCCGGCGATGCTCCGGCGACGAGGAGGGGCGCACGAGGTAGCCTGGGACTTGCTGATCATGGTGGTGCAGTCGGTGGAGCAAGGGCGACAACGACGGCGGCGCACTTCACCGTAGAAGAAGCTCGGCCGAAAACCCTAAATCTTGGATTGCGGCGGCGCTAGAGCGATCGGGGAGACGAGGGTGGCGGCTCTGGGTTGCGGTGGCCTGGGCGATCCTAAGGGGGGTATTTATAGGCCCGGGGGACGCCGGAATTGGAAACCCCCAATTCGAGTCCGAAACGGCCGGGGTTTTGAAATTCTTGATTCTCGGAGATTGAGAGGGATTCGGGGTTTGATTCGGTTTGGAAAAGATAAGGAATAAACAGAGATACGATTTGGTGGAGTCGGCGCGAAGAATCAGCAACCGAAACGGTTTTGTCGGACGAAGCTTCAAGCTTCGGCAATGGCGGGCGAAGGCGCGGGCGCGAGGAAGAAGAAGACTCCGCGGAGACGACGACTCGGTGATGGTCCCACCTGGCAGCGGCAGCGAGGCGCGGGCGAGCGAGCGAGCGAGATCAGCGGGCGAGGCCACGCGGCGAACATCCAACGGAGGAAGGCGGGGTTGAGAGCGAGCATCCGATCAAAATGAGGGGCACGCGTCGCACATCCAACGGACGAGGGTGCGAGCGAGTGGGAGAAGGGCTGGCGCGCGAGAATAGTGTTGGGCTTCGGCCCAGCACTGTTCCGAGGGATTTAAATATATTTTTCTTTTTAATAAATCCAGAAAATGCAAATAGCAAATAGAAAATAAAAAATGATCCTGGAAAAATTCTAGAAAATTCTATAAAATATATCCAAGTATATAGAATCTAAATAAAATAGTTTTGACAATTGTTGATGTTGGGATTAATCATATTAAATTATTTTGTCCTTAAAGTCCATATTAAGCTTTTTAATATAAATTCAAATAAAATGCAGATGATGAGATTTTCAACTAGCAAATAAATAAAGGATTTTAAAAGGCTCAAAAGTTGGGATGTTACATCCGGCCTCCTCCACTTCGGTTCGCAGTGCTCCTTATGTAGTTGACGAAGCGTTGGCAGTTGTCTCTGGGAGAGTCGCCTGTTGGAGAAGCAGCGCGTCTGGTCGGAGAGAGGCGTCAGTTGACAATGTACCAACTGTTGTACGGTTATATATCAGTGAGCGACTTAACCGCATTCCTGTGTCTTAAAGTTACGTTTCGTTGCGTGGTATGGAATATATAGCACATGTTCCATTCTTCACACGGTAGAGGATATATCTGGCGCTAGATCCAGATATCAGTTTAAGGCTTTGTGAACTTTTGACTGATCGGAGACAAGGTTGGGAACCTTCTCCGACCAGGTTAGATATTATGTAACATCTGGAATCCTCACGACCAGTGAGGTCGTTAGCCTTAGGGGTTACAACCACGAAGATATATGGTTCTTTATCTATTAAATAATAAATAGAGGTTTTAATCCTCGTCAAATAGCTTTACATTTTTATGATATGTGTTAATATCTAATGATGTAGCTGTGAGCACTAGCTACTAATCCAGGGACTGGTGCTGTGAACACAGAGGATTACAAATTACAAATTTGGGGTTCGACAAACCTTCTCACACCTTTAAGAGGAGTAACTCGAAGATAAACAAAATCTTCTTGTTCAAAGCTTAGATCACAATGACAATTATCAGCATAACTCTTCTGCCTAGACTGAGTTATCTTTCATCTTTCTCTGATCATAGACACTTGGTCTTCTGCTTCGTGGATAATATCTGGTCCGAATACCAAACGTTCAGCTGTTTCTTTCCTATTCATAAGGTTTTGCAGGCACGATCATACAAAGCTTCAAATGGTGACATTTAGAGACTGACTTAATAACTATTGTTGTACGAAAATTCTGGCTTCATAGACACTATTGTTCACAGGAGGAGCAGGCAGGCGGATAGGTGTCGAGCGTAGCCATGACAGGGCTCGTGTCTCCCGCAGGCTAACCGTGCAGCGGTCGTCGGCGCCCGGCGCGTAGCCGTTCATGGGAAGGGAGCACGACGGCCGGACCCTTCACCCGACCTATATATGCACACATGCACCACGCAAGAAAGAAAGCTATCATCAGTGGTACAAAACTCAAGAAAAGGGATCAGGTGATGCATACTAATCTTGCCGACGTCGACATCGGGCGAGAGGGGAGGAGCCGGCCGGAGGAGTAAAGTGACGACGGCGCCATTGATGTGTCGTGTGCATCCAGACCAGTAGCAATCGTGGCGTGATGTCAGCATGTGGTTGTGTGCCCACGAGCGTGAGGTGTCGAAGTGGGGAGGGAGAGACGGCGCGCCCCACGCATGTAAGAGACGTTTCGTCAGAGGGAAACGCAGAAGCAGATATACATAATTTTTTAAAAAATAATACATTTTTAATACAATTACATAAATAAATTTTGGTTTAATAAAATTATAAAAATGACCTTCTGTCGCCATTCTAAATGGTGAAATGACCATGTTGTCATTTCGATTGGCAACAGAAGCATACACCCACGGAACAGTGTCAAATGCCCACAAGTCTCTATCGCCATTTGGAATGACAACACAACTCCCATACCCTATAAAAGGCAAAAAAATTCGGCCGAAACTCACTTTTATTTCAAAAAGAGAGAGAGAGGGGAGGGAAGAGGGAGGAGAAGAGTTAATGGTTACATTGTCAGTCTGGTCGCCCTTCTAGGTAATTTTTTTTGTAACTGAATGGATTAGATAGTTTTAGATGTATGGTTATGCAGTGTAGTGTGTTGTGTTGTAGTGTAGGCCATTTATTTTTGTAACTGAATTGATCAGATGGCTTTAGATGTGTGGTTATGTAGTATAGTATGTTGTACTATATCTTTTTATGTGTGTGTAGTTTAGTTTTGGATATGTGGTTAATTGTGTAAATATTGTTTATGGTGCAATACGTCGAATATGTCGGACGCGATCAATTTCAAATTTTACTACGGTCAAGGGATTGTTCTGTAAGGTCCTGAAGGGGTTGATTTACGTTATTTTCAATCGGCAATAGTCAGCCAAACAAGACCAGAGCAACGTACATGGGGAGTTGTGATGCAGTGGTTGTATTATACCTCCGAGTTTGACCATGCTCTGCACAATCTGAAATTGAGTTGCCTTGTCACCCGGTCACGACATGGCACACATTGAGAGTTATTGCGGCTAAACAACGGGTAGTTGGTGGTGATGTCGAAAAAGCAGAAGGCATTGGAAGCAAGGTTCAGTACGTTCGAGGACTCCCACCACAACCTACCCAGACAGCTCCGAGCCATACAGGAAAGGAATCTCGGTACTCATGTCGCCATTGAAGATGACACGCATCCGAAATTCACCTGGAAGAGGGTACTGAAGCGAGCATTCTTCACCTTTAGTGTATGCATCAATGAATTCTGGCATTGCTGTCCGATGTTGTGCGTGGATGGCACGTTCCTTAATGTGAAATACAAGGGGCAGATACTTACTGCAATTAAGATGGACGGGAACAACCAGGTTCTTCCTGTGGCGTTTGCATTCATCGAAAGCGATAACACCAACAATTGGTTGTGGTTTTTGGGGAACGTGAAGATTTCTATTGTACAGGGTTGTCCTAAAGTATGCATTGTACATGATCGGCATGCGGGCCTATTGAATGCAATGACTCTACTACAACAAGGAGAACACGAACCACTTCTGTGGGTGGATCTGTAGAGTAGGTGGTGCATGAAGTACTTCGGTGCAAACTTTTACAAGCTTGTAACAGTTTCACAATAAGGATTTGATGAACCTTTTTAAGCGGTTGTGCAACCAGAATCAACAGAGAAAGTTTGATGCACTCCGAAAAATTCTAGATAAGCAGATGAGGACGCACAGAAGAGAGGCAGCAAAAAAAGCCCGCTACAAACATTGACAATCTCCCTGAGGTATTACTGGAATTACCCATAGATGGTCCTAGTATGATGGAGAAGACTGGGGGTAGGTGAGATGCCTCCCTTTGGTTGGTACTGTAGAGGCATTTTCTGCGTGGTACCACAAAATATTTTGTTGATCGAAGCAAAATGACATCGCTCTCCATGGCAAATGACAGAGTATTGTACTCCGCCGTGATCACCAAGTACATTGAGGAGAAGAGCAAGAAGGGTGAGATTCACATGACATTCAAGATGGGCACAAGGGGACTTTACTTCAAGGTACTCTGCAGGGAGAAAGGATGCCGCGGGGCGAACCATGAGAGTATCATCCATGAGTGCACGTTTGGCCACGCTCGTTGCATATGCACTTGCAACAAGCTATTTCTTCTGCATAGGTCATGCTCACATATGATGGCCGCATGTTCGACGTTGGCGTAGCATCCCGGTCAATACCTTTTAGAATATTTCACTAAGGAATATGTGATGCTAACCTGGAGTCCAGAGCTGTATGATTAAGGTGTGGTTAGCTATTTCATCAGCTATCCTACCTGGGAGGAGCAGATCTGGGCCGTGAACATTGATAGGCTAAAGGGAATGGTCAGCGAGCGGTAGAGACAACGTATCAAGAACGACATGAACGAAGTAGAAGTCAGACGTCGTAAAAAGAAGTGCTCTATTTGTAAGGAGTCTGGACATACCTTCAAGTGTTGACATGCGAGAAATGGAAATCCTGAAGGAGAGGTCGGCAATCCAAACGGCGCCGCGGGGACCTCATCCGACCGCTCTACTCGAGGCGGGCACCGTGGAGGTCAACATGATAGATGTGGAGGTGGCGGTCGCGGGGATGGTTTATCTTATTAAAATATGTTGTGATGAATATTTTGTTTACTATCATTGTGATTTGTTGAACAACTATGTGATGACATATATCCTAGTTACTTGTGTTGTCCGATGTATAACATATGCACTACCTCTAATATTTTGTGATTTGTCGAATTATTATGTGTAACCTAAGTACTACCGCTGATATTGTTTCTTGTTACTTTCCGTTTCTGCTTGTTACTAGGAACAATGTAACCACCTAATTTTGTCTAATGCTTACCTCTACTTTTATTTTATTTTTTTTTGAAAAAAAAATCCAAGTCGTGTCGTCATTTGAATTGAAAACAGGAGTTTGTCGTCAATTTAAATGACGACTTAAGTATCTGCCATCAATCCAAATAGCGGCAGATACATTTCACACTGTTTGCATGGCGACAGGGATTTTATCATCATTCAAATGGCGACAAGGCTCCTATCGCCATCTGGATCGGTGACAGTTGACGGGGTTATTTCGTCATTTGGAACGGTAATAGAAGACTATTTTTATAATTTTATTAAACAAGTATTTATTTATGTAATTCTATTTAAAAATATATTATTTTTAAAAAATGGAGATAAGAGACGAGAATATTCTCACGGGGATAAGTCGCCCCTCGACCTTAACACCCTCGCTGCCCACCGCCACCCATCACTGGTGTGCCGGCCACCCCCAAAAACTCTAGTAGTTGGCTCCTGGTGGAAGATGCTACTACACAGTGGCGGAGCTTGATTACAGTCAAGCTGGGCCGTGGTCCTCAGCTAATTAAAAAAACAAATAGATTAACCCTGATTATGTAGAGTACTCTGGCACAAATACCGCTTACTCCATTAGATGGCCACCTCCCAAACACATAATTTAGCACTTCAGTAGTATACGTTTACATTAGCCATTAGCCCCATGAGTTTTCGCTTAAGCTCTGCCACTGCTGCTACAGTTGTAGTTCCTACATGGACTTGCTCATAGACGGTTCCTCTTTAACGCCGATAGAAGAGTGGATAGCTTACACCATGAGTTCGAATGTTCTCTCCCCCCACGGGACAGTGGAATTGTGTATAACTCTTCCTAGTCGGGGGAGAATCAGCTCATTTCATGCAGAAAACATGTAAACGCAAAGTTTCATATGGAAATCGTGCATCACATACTTACCAGAATGGCAGTGTAGAGTGTCTGATGTGGAACTATCCTACCAGGAAGTAGTCATAACTGGTAATGACATTCTAGAAGTGGAGGCGGCGTATCCTAGTGTCAGTTGTGCTCAGCCACACGAATATCTCCCCCATTCAGTGCCTCGTTGCACCTACCAACCATTCAAAACCACTGAACTGGAATCTCAGCGGTGCGTCTTGGATTTTACCGAGACATGCATGACGTATTTCGCCACCAGCTGAGCGGTCCATGATTTCGGTGAAAATGGGGTAAAAAGCAAGTTCAGACTTTTACCGAGCTTGGATTATTGCGAAGGCGGCTCATTGAACAAGTGCTACACGGATAAAGAGAAAAATTCCTCAAAAGGAAACATTGCAGTTCTTGAAATCTAACAGACTGCAATAACCAAAAGATGCGGAAGCCAAGAAGCTTTGTGAACTCAATCCCAATTTCAGCCGAAATGGAGGTGCATCTTGAGAGCTTAGGAATGGCTTGACAATCAAGGCTTGAGGGCCACCGCTATGCCGACCTTTGAGCTCTTCTCGATGGCCTTGGTGTCAACTTCCGCGGAGATGGTGAACAATGACTTTGGCCTCCACTCGTGCTGGATCAGCGCGCTGGCCTTGCCAGAGTTGTTGAAGCGGGCCTTCACGATGGTGAGTGGGTCCAGAGCATGCCGAGTCCCAAAGGTGAGGGTGTTCTCATTGCTCGAGAAGTTGTGGGTCAGCTCGGCCCCAACAGCTGTGCTGCTCAACTCGCTGACAATGTGGTAATAAGATGCAGTGAGGCTGTCTCCCTTGTTGTTCCTGCAAGAAAGTTTTAAATCATTTATGTAATCTGGCAGACAATGCAATCAAATCAGTGTAAGTTCCTAAAAAATAGCAGGCCATATCCATCTTGCAAGGAACTGAGGAATCCAATATGGCAATACAGATTGATGATTGACCAACAAACATTATATGGAAGTCAAGGAACTTATTTATATAGATTCTCTACCGCATATTTGTTAGATTTGATTAAAGAATCTACTACCCAGTATCAGCTTTAATTTTGAGAGGTGCCCAATTAGTATGGGTTGGTGTCTAGTGTGAAGTACCTTTAGGGTATCAAGTCGTGCAAAGTATCTTTAAGGAAATTTGATAGTGGTAACATGTTCTATAACTTCTCAAAAATCCATAACCAGTACAAATTGAGAGCAACAAATACGACAAATGTAACAAAATATTAAACTTTCATAATTTTATCATATTTCCTTTTGATTTTGTCTTATTTTCCTCCTAATTAGATCATGAAATCTGGTCAAGATATAGAGTAGCGCAAACATTATTTAACATGTTATGTACTGTATGAACGAAGGAATTACTGTGAGGCAGATGAAACAGTGATTAGCATTTACCTATGTAGAACTGTAGATATCAAAAGGATCAAATAAAGTTGTAAAGTAACAGTTTTAGATAACCATTTTGATACAATTACTATAGCCTGAAAACTCACAGGTTCAAGGATGCGATAAGATCTGCATTAGTGAAGCTCAGTCCAGCATTGTATTTGGTGAAGTTCCCAGTAGCAGTATCAAGCGAGACATCAGCACCAACAGCTAGAGCCTTAGTTCCAAACACACTGGAGAGGTTGACTACAGGATTGGCAGTCAAACCAATGCTTGCATTAACACCAGCATAATCATGCAAGTACTGAAGCTCAAACTGCAACCAAAAAGACAGAAGAGAAGACATGTAAGCAATAAGATACCGCTTAAGAAACCAATATTTGGAAGATGTGAAAATTACCTTTCCAGATCTCTGATCAGGAACAGCAAAGCTAAAGATGGTCTTCAGCCCTGGCGTTGCAAGCTCATCAATGGTAACAGTAGTAATGACCTGGCCAAAACATCCCAGCAGTCAGTGCCACATGAATTGATATTAATGATTTCATTAGAAATGAGGATTTTGCAGGACAATTGTAGCACAGCATACGATAGCAAGATGTGTGTGTGCGCGCAAGAGAGAATTACATTTGAGTCTGAGTTTGCTTTCACATCTACAGTGATGTTATTTTTCTTTATCTGCGACTGGATCTCACCAAATATCAGATCAGCCTTCTTTGTGCTGGTAGCTGTAATTGCCTGAATCAAGGAATAACAAATGAAAATTAAAAATAAATAATCTCATAGCTGATGCCACATACATGATTCTAACAAAATTACAGGAGAAGCAGCATCAAGAAAACTCAAATCGTACCCCCCCGCCAAAAAAAAGAAGAAGAAAAACCATTAAAGCATGTAAGTGATGTATAGTTGTATTCAACACTAACAGACGGTTTCATGTTCCAAAACTATTGGTTAGACTTAGACACAAATTAGGCATGCAACTGCTTCATAATGCGTGCATTTCATTTTGGGCAAAGGACAGGAGGACTTCCATAGTATCACCCAGAGGAATTACAACTGTACTCGCATGATGAATAGAACAAAACCCAACATATAACCCCAGAAGACACAATGCAACACAAGCCGTCACTGCTGCAGTACTTGCTATTATTCGCAGCACATCTTGCTCAACAACACTGTCTGGGTCCCGTCAATCGAAAATCAAACCAACCAACAATTTGTATTTAAGCATGTCATTGTGCCACAGCCACTGCCTATCTTCAATGCAAAAAGAAAGTAAGGCTAGGAAAACGATTCCTCCTTTATCATTTCAACACTTCCTCGCCACCGCGAGAATAATTTCTTCACCAATCCTTTTGCTTACATATCCCCCTCCATTAAGTAGTGAACGAACTCACACAAGCAACAGGTGCATTGCTAATTCCCATAAACAAGCAGAGAAATGCAAACTACGACACATCAGCAAGGTGCAATCAATAACCCAGACAAATCTCCCGGGCGGTCCGCATCTCCTAAAGCCACTAGCTACACAGCAATCCATCACTACGATCACAAAACAGGGCATTAAATCCAGGACATAAATCAAGAACCCTCATCCCAGCTCGGATCAGACACGTCTCTTCCTCGCGCAGCCGACCACGCAATCTAATCCAACCGAACAAAGTACAAGAACCAAGAAGAAGAAGAAGATGAGGAAAGGGAGGACTTACCACACCATTGGTGGTGTAGGTCGTGAGGGTGAACTTGTGGTCGGTCTGGTAGTCCCTGTACAGCAGATCTGCAGTACACGCAGCAACGCATCAAGAAACCCAGAAAGCCAAGTACCAAGAACAAGCGAGCACGAGGGGGCGCAAAAGATAGGGAGAAACTTGAGGACGGGATGGATACGCACCCCTGGTCTTCTTGCCGATCTCGGTGTAGAGGCCTGGCCCGACCATATCCTCTCCTCTGCGACGAACTGCGCTGCGTGTGGGAGAGCTGCGTGTGGGGGTGGGGAGGCGGCCGATAGGTGGAGGAGAGGAGAGGGGAATAAAGGCGGAGAAAAACACAGCGCAGCGAGGGCGAGAGCGGCTGCGTGTGGGCCCTGATAAACCCTAGTTTATTTCGTTTTTTGTTCTCTCTCTCTCTCTCTCTCTCTCTCTCTCTCTCTCTTGTAATGTTGTCATTTCTAGATTTGACAACCGTTAATCGTCATTTGCCAAAATTTTAGATTCAGTTTATTTCTAATTTGAGACCATTTGCGCAAGATACATCGAATGGCTACAAATACTTTTTAAATGTTGAACTATGAGAACATGAAATGTTTGAACAATGCTTGAACTGAGTGTAGGTTCTCTACGATGTCTTTAAATTATTTGTGTGAAAAATACTATAGTAGATAATAACACACTTGCATTATGACATTTTTTACAACCACTATATCATCTAGAATCACCTTTCTTTTAAAGTGGTTACATAAACAACACATCTTATATAGCAAAAATGTAATATCAACTGTGATCATATCTCATTTCAATTGCTATGACAGGCGCTCAAGTTTTTAGGGAAAAAAGGGTCTGAATAAATAGCATTTCTGTTGATATATTCTCATGTATCAATATTATATACATTAGGTAACATATTGGAATAACATTTCTTGTTTGCCTTTTATTGTTGAAGAAACTAAACTTTGTTTCCTGTTCTCAATTGAAAGTCTAATGGCCTGTATGACAGCTTAAATGGCTGTCTGTCTATATCTTTGTGTTGCTTTTGTTGTGCCTTTAGTAACTCCATTTGATTTTTGAAAGTTGCATACACACTTACACAGACTGGAGTCCTGTAGTATCCAGAGAGAATCAAGAGGGTATTATATTCCAACCATGCGGTGTACATAAGAAGTCCTAATGGATTTCTCTATTCAGCAAGATGTACATGATTTGGTTGTCATGTCCAATAAAATCTTTTATACAGTGATATTTTATTCTTGGTCAAAATCTTATCTTGCTGGATTGTTCTGATTTCTTCCAAAAAAAAAAGTGCTAAACTGTTAGAGATGGGGTGTGGCTGTGTGTGTCTATTCCAAAAGGAGAAAAAAAACGTATTGTACTTGCAACATGATGTGTATTATCTTATTGTTTTCAAAGAGCTATCAAATAAAACAAGAACGAAATGTCCTCCCAACAAAATACAAAAATGCTATGATCCATATCAAGCAAGTTTAGAGTTGCTTGTAACTTGTAAGGTTGCTTTCTTTCTTGTTATAAAAAGGTAGAAATAAGTTTATTTTACTCTCTCAAACTTTCTAAAAAATCCTCTTAACTCGCTGAACTACAAAACCGGTTATTTAACCCCCTAATCTTTCAAAACCGGTTAAAATACACCCTAAGGTGGTTTGGCAGGGTGGTTTCGCTGATGTGAACCCAAATCAAAAGGATGTGGTAAGAAGAAAGTACATTGATAATGGACCTTGCCAACCTCGCACTTTTGATTTTCCATATTCAACGATTGGTGGTAAAAATAGAAGGTTTAATTCTGAATGGTTTGATGAGTTTGGGAGTTGGCTTGAGTATAGAGAATCCAAAGATAGAGTATATTGTTTTTATTGTTTCTTGTTTAGAGGCTGCAACAAGAAGGAAACTAGGTATGATACATTTGTTACAACTGGATGGTCTAGTTGGAACAAAAAATTTAGACTAAAGGAGCATGTAGGAGATGCCAATAGTGTTCACAACCAAGCAAAGAGAGATTGTGATTCTTTGTTGAAACAAGACCAACACATTTATATTGGTTTGAATAACCAAAGTAATGTTAAGAAAATTGCTTATTATACTCGACTAAATGCCTCAGTTGATGTTGCTAGAGTGTTATTGAAGCAAGGATTGCCTTTTCGAGGCCATAATGAGTCCGATGAGTCCTCCAATAAAGGAAATTTCAAGGAATTTCATGCTTATACAGCTAAGCAGAATCCAAGTGTAGGCAAGGTTGTGGGCAACAATGCTCCAGGTAATAATTTGATGGTGTCTCCAAATATTCAAAAGGACATAGTACATTATTTTGCAAAGGAAATATTGCAATCTATTCTTTGAGAAATTGGACATGATGTGTTTTGCTTTCTAGTTGATGAGTCTAGGGATGTGGCTTGTAAAGAACAAATAGCGGTGGTCTTGAGATATGTTGATAAATATGGAATTGTTAAAGAAAGGTCTGTTAGTCTTGTTCATGTAAAAGAGATAACTTCTCCGTACCTTAAGTCCTCTATTGATCCTTATTTGCGGAATATAAGCTAAATTTGAAGTAAGTTAGAGGCCAAGGATACGATGATGCTAGCAATATGCGAGGTGAGTTCAATGACTTGCAATCATTGATTGTGAGAGAAAATAGCTTAGCATATTATATCCATTGTTTTGCTCACCAGTTTCAATTAGTTGTCATGGCTATTGTAAGAAAGCATAAAGGCATTAGTAACTTTTTTGATATGATTTCTGTTTTGCTAAATGTGATTGGTGGAACTTCCAAGAGAAGGGATAAGATTTGAGATATCAATCGAGAACATGTGCATGATGCCTTAGGTTGTGGGTTACTTAAAACTGGGACAGGGTTAAATCAAGAGTTATGTCTTCAAAGACCCGGAAATACTCGTTGGAGTTCTCACTATAAGACTCTTAAGAGTTTGGTTGATTTGTTCCCAATGGTTGTTAAAGTGCTAGAATATGTGGAACAAGAAGACAAGGATGATAAAAATAGAAGGCAAGCATGGGGACTTTTAGTTTATTTTCAGTCATTTGATTTTGTGTTTTATTTGTAGCTTATGTTGACCATCTTAATAATCACAAACACGTTGTCATTAAATCTACAAAGGAAGAATCAAAACATTGTGAATACCATTGATTGTGTGAAATCAACCAAAAGCCATTTGGATGAGCTTAGGAGGCATGGATTGGATTCTATCTTACATGAAGTGTATGCCTTCTATGAGTAGTATGATATTCCCAAATTGGAAATAGGAGAAGCATACGTGAATCCATATGTGAATTGTTTTAATGATGTTCTTGATTGGTTACTTCAAGAACTCGATGGTCGCTTCAATGAGAAAAACTCTAGATTGCTTGCTTGTTCGGCCGCTTTGAGTCCAAGAGAATCATTTCGTGATTTCAATTTGGAGCATTTGATGGATCTAATTAAACTTTATCCCAATGATTTTGATGATGGGGAATTGAGGGACCTTAAACACCACATTCGCCTCTACATTGCTAACGTGTGTGCAGATGATAGATTCTCTAACATAGAGACTATTAGCGACCTTTCTCAAAAAATGGTGGAGACAAGGAAACATATTTGCTATCCTTTGGTTTATCGACTTTTGAAACTAACACTAGTGTTTCCTGTTGCCACTGCTACAGTTGAGAGATGCTTTTCAGCCATGAAAATTGTGAAAACATATTTGTGCAATCGCATTAGCGATGACTTCTTGAGAGATAGCCTTATTTGCTATGTGGATAAATGTGAAATGGGGGAGTTGCCAATGATGTTGTATTTCATCGCTTCCAAAACTTAAGGGAGCATAGAAAGAAAATATAAAATGTATGTACTTATCTTTGTTTTGATAAATTCATGATTCTTTTACTTAAAATTTTACTAAGTGATTTATTCTACTTTTTGTAGGCTATCAGGGCCAGGTGTTGTTTTTTTCCCGATGTCGACCATATTTTGTCCATGGTTTGGAACTTTATCCATCATCTATTCACTTTACTACAGTTAACCAAAACCACTACTAGGAGTGTAGGACTCTTTGTTTTGGTAAGCACTTTGATGGCTATTTCTTTATCCACCACGTAGAATTGTTTAACACATTACTATTCTAATTTCAATACAACATTGCTTTATAATTAGACATGTGTGATATATATGGGATACCCGGTCATTTTCGTTCTGGATCTGCCCCTGCTTGTAAGGTTGCTTTCTTTCTTGTTATAAAAAGGTAGGAATAAGTCCATTTTACTTTCTCAAACTTTCCAAAAAAAAATAATAATCATAAAACTGGGTTTTTTACCCCCCTAATCTTTCAAAACCAGTTAAAATACACACTAAGGTGGTTTGGCAGGGTGGTTTCACTGATGTGAACCCAAATCAGCGTGGTTTTGCTGTGTTGGCAGACACGTCAACAAATTTTTGCCACTATACACTATCTTCCCGTCCACACACACACACACACACACACACACACTCATCCCCTGTGTTGAGGCCACTAGTGTTGGTTGGTTGCTTCGCCATTGGACTCCTAGCCGCCAGTAATAGAAAAGGAACCTCAAGCTCAAGCATCGCTAGAGTTCATCGAAGAAAGAGGAAGCATAGCAGCTACGCATCGCTATCGGGGGACCTCCACAGGCGATGGCAGTGCGTGGTGAGGAGCTCATTCGTTAGTGGGATTGCCTCGAGAGCAGTTGTGTCCACCATGAGCTCCTTGTAGACAGCGATGGCGAAGCAAAGCACCATGCTCGAAGTGGTCTTGTGCTCGGACTCCCCACCTGCATGTGCTCGGCTAGCACCACGTGTTCCCGGGGGAGGGGAACCCATTACTGGCATCTAGGAGGACAGGGGTAGCCTCAGCCAAGATGGCAACGACAGCAGCTATGGCGGAGAGGGGAGCTTAGCGGTGGTGCACTGAGGAGGGAGAAGAAAGGGGAGGAGGTCGGGGAGAGTTTCACTGCGATATAGAACACCATGTGACACTATTTTCTTGGTGGCGGGATAGCGGCAACGGTGCCTCATCGGAGACGGTGAAGACAGTGGCGGCAGCTCTAGTGGCGGTGATGATTCCGACGATGACTCAGCACTTGGAAGTCGTGTTTGAGGTCGCAAGGAAGAGAGGAGGGTGGTTGTGGGGTCAATTTTGGATTAGGGCAAAATGAACTTATTCCAAAAAGGTATAATAGTAGGGTTTCTGTTATTGAGAGTTATACACATTAGGGTTTCCATTGATGGATGCACGGAAGAGACCGGCAAGAGAAATGTGTAGGGACATAAATCCTCTACTGTGAAGGTAAGACTAGAGAGGAGAGCATGAAACACAATGCAAATGTAGGTGCACGATAGAAGAAGAAGAAAAAATACCATGGCGAACACTCCTAACGGACCCCTATAGCATTTGTATTGTAGGAGTTTAATCCGCACCATACGTATTTTGGCCCAACAGCCCCCAAAAAAAGCACAAATGTGCAAGCACTGTGCTCCTACGTGGTTGCAACTCGACAACACAAGATCCCCGACTCATGTCCAATTTGTAGACCTACTGACCTGGGGTATGTAAATTTAAACGTCAATAAATTTGAAGAAATACGACCATTAACATTTTCGGACTAAACCATGCTTGAAATTTGAGGCCGTGGGTGAAGCCCATCCCGACCATCCGAATGGGCCGGGCCGGTCCGGTCCGGTCCGTGCTCAGGCGACCCTACCCAAAAAAAAAAAAAAAAAAAAACTATTCATCGTCAGCCGCCCAATTGTGCACATCGATCGGCGCATCACTGTCAGCAACTCAGCATAGACAAACAATCCATCCTTCCCTTTCTAAGCACCTTTAATTATTCCGCTATTTCGCTAACACTGCATTCGTCTCGTTTTATCCACAAATCTCACCTCGTCTCTCGTGATCTTTACAACATTATCATCTCTACGTCAAATCCGCTCGAGCTTAAAGAAGTCGCAATTTTATTTTTTATTTGCCGCATTACGTTGCGATGCGTTGCAAAGTGTCAAACTGATCGCTTAAAATTCAACCCAGGTGACCTAAGAATCCTAAGGAAAGAGGCCAATCGAACCTAGAGAAGAGGAGAGATTTTTTTTTTTTGTAGGTAGGGTAGCCACTGCAAGGACTGGACCTTCTTCGGACGGATCGGCCATGGCGCCGCCGCCGCAGCGGGAGGAGGAAGGGGGCGGGGGCGGGGGCGGGGGCGGGGGCGGGGAGGGGACGTCGCCGGCCGCGTTGCGTGCGCCGGCACACGTGATCGCGCGGGTGTTCTCGCAGCTGGACTGCGTCGACCTCCTCAGATGCTCCCTCGTCTGCAGGTGTGTACCCTCTTTCTCCTGCACGCGTGGTGTTCGACGGAATGCCTCCGTACAAAGGAGGCGTCTGATGCTTGTAACACCATCGTGTGCTCTGATGAGTAGGAGATGATGAACTAGGCTCTTAGATTGATGCTCTGATCAAATCCATTTATTAATCTTCCTATTTACTTGATGCCTCTGATTCTATGACTAGCAACAACTATTTGGAGCCTGAATGAATCATAGCTTTATTCTGCCTAGTAATAAATAGAGGGAATTGAGTATTTACCATACCTTTAGTTGACACTTGATAAAATATCAGGAAGTACGCGGTAATGGATAATAATATGCAAAGGGCGTGTTGGTGTGGGGAGGTGGCCGGGTCGGCCATGGACATGGCCGGAGCAAGGAAGAAGATGGGCAAAATTGTCATTTCATGTGCACAAAAATGCAAAAGAAAAGGAAACTGATTTAAAAACCCGGAAATAGAAAAAAATACACAGGGAAATGAAAGATGTGGTATATTACTATTACCACGGATTTTCCGGTATTTATGGTAAATAGTTAATTTCCTCTAATAAATAGAAGAATAGGTACTGACTGGCTCATACCATTACCGAATTAGAGAGATCTCCACACTCCAGTATGTTGGATTTCACTTTTTCACTTAACAAGGAGTTAACACTGCAAAAAAAAGCCTCACCTGTTGTTTTCCTTTTCCCTGCGAAGTACTTTGCTCACTATCCCTTCCTTATGTTCTGAAATTTACTCATCATTTGTGAACCATCAGGCAATGGTACCGCGATTCTGCGGAGCTACGAGAAGAGTGGAGAAAGGAGTACATGGAGACCTGGAACCTGTACGGACTGTCCATCAAGCGCGAGGCGCATCCACCATGCCCGACTTGCTCAATCAGAAGCCTGCGTACCTGGTGCCCTTGACCTGCCAGTTTAACCAGGCAGAGCAGAGCTCCAGATTTACATTGCGCAGGGGCATTGTTACAAGCAGATTAATGGGTTTTGGGTTGTACTTGTGGTACTGAATAGCATCAAGTATCAGTGCAATCTGCAACAGACAGCGATATGTATGTACATGGCAAATGACCTGATATGTAGTTACACGGTGAATAATTGCTGCGTACAATTGTACATTTTGCACATGTATGGCAAGTAATGGGTTTTGGGTTGTACTTCTTGATAAGCATTAAAGTTTGTAGCAGGATTCTGGACATTACCAGTATACAGTTTTGACATTACCACGGAAGAGTGCTTACCTCGGCGCCACCGTGAGCTTCTCGCCGGATTACAGCGACCACCGGTGAGCTTCACCGCCACCGAGCCCACCCCGAGTTCGCCTCGCCAAGGGCAACCCTATGCGCGCGTTCGTTGCCACTGGGAAGCCCTACCTCGCCGTCGCGACCATCGGCCGCACCGCCTTTCCGCCGCTCTCGTGTCGTCGCCGCCGTTACGTCATCTCCGGCGAGTAGCAACCGCGTCGCCAGGATCGCCAGTCGCGATCGAGTCAGAGCGCCTCACCACCGTGGCCGAGCCAGTCATCCGCCGTATCCGTGGTCGCCGGATCGCCGTCGTTCGCCCTCCGTGGTCGCCACGTGTGCGACCACATCCCCTCTCGCTGGCGTGTCGCTGCGTGGCCGCATCGTCGAGCCACGTCGCCTCGGTCCAGCGGTGGTTCTCCTCGGCTCGGTGGATTTGGTCTCTGTGGTAGAGCCAGCGACGTTGGGGCCCACTGTCGATTTTATTTTAAATTTAATTCTTTTCCGAGAATTCTCGGTGACGCAAGCATTGCGCAATAATCCGATTTTCCTTTATAAAAATAATTGGGAAATTCAAGAAAATCCAAATTAGGGTTTAATTGATTTTCCAATCTTCCAAAGCCCATATCTTTTGCATCCAAGTCCAATTGAGCCCATTCAAATTTGTAAATTCATATAAAATTCAGATCTATTTAATGGTGAATTTTGTTTGATTTTTGGAGTTTGTTTTGCCTCTGTTATTTATTTGTTTTATTTCTTTTGTCTCGGTTGCGAGTAGACGTCGATACTTGAGGAATTTTGCAGAAGAAGGAGCACCTCAAGACCAAGACCAATATCTAGACCTATTCCAAGGCAAGTTATACCTTTGATCATTTTGAACCCAGTTTTCAAAATACTTTGTTTCAATGTATTGCACTCTAATTCAAGTATTTATTTAAATGCTTTTGGGTGTAGTTTAATCCAAATTGTTATGCCACCTTGTCTATTGTATGCCATGATCTTTTGTCACCCTAGGTTGATTCATTAATAGTTGGTATTATCGTAGCACCAACGTGGGTTGTTTAGATCGATTAGGCGCTTAGCCATGCCACGAGTCATCATTTCATGTGAGATGCAATTATAAACCCGACTAAGTGATTATGGAACTGTGTGATGAAACTGTGTGTGCTGTGTGCTATTACTCGTTGATGGCATGTGTTGCACTTAATCAACAGGGTGGGAAAAGATTTAGACTGAGGCAAGTGGTGGATTCTGTGTGAATGGTGGGTGTGTGCTTATTAAACTTTGTGATTTGGGTTAAAATCGGAAGTCTTGCCTTAGTCAATTAAGGACTTAACTTTGTGCGCCATTGAATGGGCCTTCTTGTGCGACCACATGCCTAGTATGGGCCGGGCACGACTTAGTAAGTTATGGAGTCTTGACATTGACAACTCAGTTGTATTTAAGCCGTGTGATGGGTTTGGAGGTGTGATATGTCACATCGCGGACGGTTATTTGCATCCTGTCCAATGGTGTGTGTCGTTCCAAAGGCGTGTGTACAAATTGACTGGCATAAAAGCACACCAGAGTGTCATTGTTTGAGATGAAGTCTCGAAAGGTTTTGTTGTGATCAACTCGATCCGTTGATTTCATCGTGTGGGTAAAGTGTACAACCTCTGCAGAGTGTTTAAACCAATCTATTCGAATAGCCGCGTCCTCGGTTATGGACATGCTCGAATTTCACACGAGGGTAGTTCTTCATAAAACAATTGGGAAGGGTCACCGTGTGTGAGATAACTTGTTCATTGTGTGAAAGAACTTGATTAGACTATGTGTACTTTGTGAAATCAATTGTTAACTTATTATTGTCTATTTGTTTTGAATCATGCTTTCAATCTATTATTTGTATTCAATTGCAAATGTTGCATTTCCGCAAAATAACCACGAAGCCATTTCTTTGGAATAAGCCATCATGTATAAATGCATTACGTGGTATGACTTGCGAAGTACGGTGTGTACTCACTCTTGCTAAACAAATCAACAGAAGTGGAGGAGTCGTCGCCTGCTTTTGAAGAGGAATTCTACGAAGGTTGAGCGTTAGGGTCTTGATCCCAGTCAGTTGCCTGTGGTAAATTGATGGGAGCCACCGGAGTTTATTTCGTTTCATTGCAGCTTTATTTCTTTATTATCGACCTTGCATGGCTTAATAAATGTAAAACTCGACCATAAGGTCCCAACAGTTATTTGTTATTCAAAGTACTCGTTTATTCTTATATTCGTTGTATGGATGTGATATTTCATCGATGTTGACACTGTGTGCACTAGCGTGATCCTGGACTAGTGCACAATACACAGAGGGTCCAGATTTGCATATTTGGGTCCCGACAGAGGTGGTATCAGAGCCATACTGACTGTAGGTCTTGACCCTAGTTAGATTGGCCGTTCTTAGCGAGTCCAAAACTATTTTCTAAAGCAAATATTAACTTGCAAGATTAATTGAAATCCTTAACTCATCTCATGTCTCTCTCGACTCAACTATTGCTGAAATTCTTTCTCTCCCCGCTGTTTTAAAGTTGTTTTCATATCCTTGTCCATCTTGACAGATGCCTCGTCTTCAGAGTTATGGAGAGCGCAAGGAGGACTTGCCCGTAGAGCTTTGGAAGTTGCTACAAGTACTTGGAGGGTTCGATCGTCCATTGTACCGTGGCAGTGCTTGGATTGTGAACGGCCGAGATCGTGGAGTGATCTGCCATTTGACCGTCTACGCCAGGCAGAACACCAAGGCAAGCAAACCACTGAACATCTCAGCTCGAAGGAGTATTTGGATTGAAGCAATCCAGGATTCTTCACGCCTTGCCATCCTGAGGATATGCAACATCTACTCTCGAGAGCTTCGTGACACAGTTTTCCGTTATCATCCCCGCACTTCCGACGTGGATCTTGCTGCACGTTTTCCGTCTACGGAGGGAGAAGACAACGCCACCGTCGTGCATCTCGCCCGATTCGCGGCCTTTCGGGAGGAATCGTTGGAGTTAGCCGCTCTGAGTGAGTGTACCTATGAGACTCTTGAGAGAGTCAAGAAAGGATCACCATATTAGAAGAAACTCTTTATGGACGACACGATCACGAAGAAGATACTGAAGAGGAAGACCTGTAAGAAGGCGATGGACCGCCGAACGGAAGAGTCAAGCAGAGGCAAGCAGAGCGAAGCACCAGCGGACTGCACGTGGACACTGCTCCTATTGCACCATCCCCGGGACATCAGGATCGGTTGCTAGGATGTCGGCTCACTTTCGAGTCTCTGGAAAGGGAGCACCGTCAAGGTCATGGAGGCTATTTGATCGAGTAGTCTATTCGAGTTGTTTCAGGCTTAGCCAAGATTAAGTCTTGAGTCGCCCTTTAGGCGGTAGTTTGGTGTGCTTAAGTTCGTCCTTATTTTTGTGTGCAAGTATGAGTGCAAAGGCCCTTAGGCATTTGTTGCAAGCCATACTATTATCTTAATCAATATAAGAGTTTGATTGAGCTTTCTTAAAATATGTTGTTGGGTTTTACCTACCCGCTTAGTTCTACAACTTATCTTGTGCTTGCTACCTTATCTAACCCTCGAGATTCACGGATGGTTCGGACTCGTCAAAGCTGCGCAAGTGGTTCCGATACTCCAGTATTAGAAGGGCGAGATGCAGACCCACAGAGAAGCGGTTCCACCACAAGCACCTTGGCTTGATCTGCGAAATTTTGGAGCATTCATGACACTCAAACCACCGATGTACACCATGATGAATCGGATGCGGGCTATGAATAATCGAACAACAACAATCGACATCACAATGGAACCCCGGTTGCTCATGGTCATAATGGATCATCAAGTTGGCGGAGTTTATGAGGACCCGTCCACCAACTTTTACGGACATGTCTCACCAAAGAGAAGGCGATGATTGGCCGTGTTATTGAGAAAAGCTGCGATCACTCAATGCGGCGATCATGAAAAAGTTCTGCGCCTCTCACCAGATGGAAGGCATTGCCGCCGAATGGTGGGAAAACTTTTGTGCAGCACATGGAACGCCGCAAGACATTACTTGGGAAGAGTTCACAACTGCTTTTCGCCAGTATCATGTGCCAGAAGGAATCATGGATCTAAAGAAGGATGAATTCCGTGCTCTCAAGCAGGAGGAATGTCGTTGATCGACTACCTCAACAAATTCTCTCAACTTGCTCGATATCTTTGCAGAAGATGTCGCCACTGACAAGGCTCGTCAGAGTTGTTTTCTGAAAAGATTGAACACTGGACTTCAAGTCAACTTGATCGCCCACACCTTTCCTGATTTCAAGAGTTGATCAACAAGGCTTTGATTCTAGAGGATAAGCGCAAGGAATTGGAAGATCATCGTAAGCGCGAATGGCTCAAAGAAGGAAGTCACCAACCCGGTGAAGGCAAGAATGATTCCACCGCGCTTTAGCCGTTTTCCACCACGAGACTACGCGGACCACTGCACCAACTTCAAGACTCGCCCGATTGCTCGTAACTTCCGCAATCTGCACAGTCAACCCCAATCCGATAAGCAACCCACGAAATACAACGAGTTTGCTTTACATGCCGTCGGCCGGGCATTTCGCCAACCGATGTCCGCGAGAATGGGACTATCACTCCGATGACGCTTCAACCTTGGGAATACACCAGCCAAGACGCCAGTACAAGGCAACCATCAAGGAACTTCTCAAGCTACCGGTCAATCCGGAGGAGCACCACCATCAGTGAGTCGGAGGCCGTGTCAACCACGTCACTCTAGAAGGAGCCCAAGATGCACCTGACGTTGTACTGGGTAAGTTCCTAGTAAATTCGATGAATCATCGATTACCTTTGATTCGAGCTTCGCATTCGTTTGTTTCTGGAATTTTTGCAACTAAGAACAAATTGGAAGTTATGCATCTTAAGCATACTCTGTTAGTCCAGTCGCCTGGAGCAGAGCTAAGTTCTAAAGTTGGATGTTTAGGAGCTAGGCTACTCATAGCTGGAGTTGAGTTTCTAGCCAACCTAATAGTTCTAGACACTCAGACCATAGATGTCATCCTTGGTATGGATTGGTTATCCAAACATAAAGCAGTGCTAGATTGTGGCCGAAGAGCCGTGACAATTGAGGATACCACAGGAAAGAAAGTAGAATTTCTAGCCACCTCAGTACGTGATGGACATTTGGTAGTCAACAGTTTGAAGACAGTTTCTGTGGATTTCATGGGGATATGCTCTAGATCTTAGGATGATGTGACAATTGGCAATGGCGTTTACGGTTCGTAGTTTCACGTGTTTTCGACAAAGCTACGTGTATTACGGATAGGGCGGTCCGACCGGTCCTTGCCTGCGGTCCGATCGGTCCCAAATCGGTCGGACCGGCCATGCCATGCGGTCGGACGGCGATGACCAAAGTGGTCAAAATAAATGGGCCAAAATAGGTGTTGTAGGCAAGTGAGGGATCCCAATGCACTTGGTCTCATAATTTTGGAGTCTCGAAGAAGTTCTATTGGTTTAAGTTTCCGTAAGGTTTCGGTTTTGAGGGTATGAAATTGGCTAAGTCCTTGGTGGCGGTCCGACCGGCTCACGAGGAGCGGTCCGACCGCCATGGGGCGGTCCGACCGCTCACTGGGCGGTCGACCGGTTTCTACTTGAACGTCGGCCAACCGTGGCGATGTTGTTTTGTTAGGTCAAAGTCATTGGTTTCATGGCATATGATTTGCATGATGCATATTTTGACTAACATGGGTCAAGTTGTGAAGAACTTATTCCCGAATCGTGTTTTCTTATCGTGGTTGTGCGGTAGCTTGGTGGTCAACGACGGTCAGCGGCGAGGAGAATCGGGACTAGACTTGAAGAGTTGAGGTCGAGCGATCGGCGATGCGGGTGAGGTCAACGACTCAAGCGTGACACAAGATGGACAAGGGTGACCTATTGGCGAATCCATGGCACATGGTGAAGCGGTTTAGGTCAAAAGTTAAAGACGGCGCTGCGAAGCGTGCGTGTGTGACCCGCTTGTTAGTGGGCCTTAACGGGAGCCCAATTAAGTCAAACCCTAAGAGTTTTAGGCCTCCACTATAAATAGGAGGAGATGGTGGCTGCACCTCTCTCTCGCCTTTTATGTTTTCAAAACCCTAATTGTTTTTAGGGAGTTGAGGTGGAGGCTAGGGCTCTTGATGGTTTGAGGAGAATTTCGTGATCTTTGATTGTCCACTGATCCATGATGGTGTGGATGTAATCCAGCTTCAATCACGAAATCAATCTATGCAAGGTTTGCTTGATATAAGTCTCTTTTCGTTCTTGCTTTCAATTTCGTGTTTTAGGGCTTTCTTTGATCCGCGAGTTTGTGATTGATTCTTTCACGTGAATTAGCTTGCTGTGATATGTGTGAATCTATCTAGCATCATCTTGATCATCAATCCTCACGAACAAGCTTTAGGATCAAGTTTTCGTTCTTGCCCGCTTTAGACCTTCATTAATCAATTGGCAATTGCTCAAGATCGTTCCAAGAATTATCATAATATTCGATTGGAATAGGTCCTCAATAGCATATAGAAGGTGTGTGCAAAGTTTCATAAAGATTAGAATTGAGAATCAAAAGTTTCACCTAATTGCAACTTCGCATCGGGCCGATTTCTATCATTGCGGATCGGTTCGAGTCGGCGGTCGGACCGCCCGTCATCACCGGTCGACCGATTTTGGAGCGGTCCGACCGCCAACCTAACGCCGGTCGAACCGCGGCAATCGGTCCGACCGATTAGGTCCAGCCATCGAGACCTTGCGTCTTTGTGAGTCTTTGCAATCTTAGTTGATTTTGTAGCATTGCTTAGGGGTTAATTGGATTGAATACTAGTCTTCCATTTGTCTTGGTATATTGATCTTCATAGCTTTCTAATAGCTACCGGAGTGAAATTGTATTGAGTTCATAATTTGTGAAAAAGTGGCGTGCTCCTATTCACCCCCTCTAGTCGCCTTTTACGGTCCAACAAGTGGTATCGAGCAGGTTAGTTCAATCTTGATCTTAACCGGCCTTTGAACTTTGGCGATGGATAAGTTTTCTACTAAACCGCATATCTTGATGGGCACGACTATGCCTATTGGAAGAATCGTATGCGCGTCTTTCTTGAGAGCGAGGACAAGCTACTTGGGATGTTGTTAGAGCCCCGCTGGTTATTCCTGAAATTGCTACACCTGCTTCTGTAATTCTTTTGGCTAACAACAATAAGGCTAAGAATCTTTTATATCGTGCACTTGGTAGACAAGAATATGATAGAATTTGCAACCTTTCAATCACAAGATGAAATTTGGAACACTCTCGAAACATATCATGAGGTTCGTCCCAAATCAAAAAAGTCGCCAAGCAGTTTACAAGCGTGAATACAATAAATTCGAGATGCGTCTGGAGAGAGCATCGATGACATTTTCATCGCTTTAATAAAGTAATTAATCAAATGAAAGTCGTTGATATTGAATATTCTCAATCTGAAAATGCCACCCATCTCTTGGTTGCAATCAACACCAAGGAGTGGGAGATGAAAGCTCTTGCTATAGAGGAAAATGTTGATCTTTCAAGTCTTACTTTAGAATTGCTTTATAGTAAACTCAAGACTCATGAAATTAAAAGAGTTGATCATCCCAAGAAAGATAATTTAGCTTTGGTAGCGATCCTCTCAAAAGGCTTTTGATGACTCTTTTGAATCTTCTTACGGATTTTCATTTGCTTGTTTATTTGCTATTCATGAAGAGGAGCTTGAAAGTATTCTGAAACGAGTTAGCTCTTCTAGCTAAAAAATTCACACGGCCTATAATAATGTGAGAAACAAAAGAGAGGTGGTCGGTGACATGCTATGAATGTGGTGAGCTAAATCATATCAAGCAAATTGCCCCAAGTGAAAGGTAAGAGCAATCATAAGGAAGGAAAGCCGACTTGGAAGAAGCCTCCTTTCAACAAATCAAGGTATGAGGCTAATAAGCTTGTGAAGGCGCTCACCGGGTCCTTGCCGCTTTGAGGATCAATCCTTGAGCGATGTGGATACTGGGAGTGAGGAGGACAAGGAGGAGGAGATCCTCAAGGCAAAAGAAAGGGAAGGCCAAAGACTTCACCGGCATGTGCTTCATGGTCGACAAGCGACATTGATGATGATGAGGTATCTTTTTCTTATGATGAACTTTCTGCTAAATATGATTCTATAGTTGAGCAATTGCTTAGTCAAGATGAAGCGCTAGAATTTGTTATGATAAAAAATAAGAAATTAGAGTCAAAGATTAACAAACTGAAAGTAGAGCTTAAAAATGCTAAGACTCTTGAACTGATGAATGTTTATCTTGTCATGCTATGCACTCGAAATTACTAAGTTACAATGCTCATAATATTTACGTACAACAACTTGAGAATGCTAGATCTGAACTAAATGAAATTAAAAGTGCTCCTTGTGAAAAATGTTTAGAATCTAGTAAATTGATTGCTTTTGATGTGTTTGATTCTAGCCCTTGCACTTCATGTTTAGAAAAGGAACGTGAAATCAAAGATATCTTAGAAGCTGCTAGAGTCAAATATGCTAAGCTTAAGGACAATATTGAAAATACTACTTGTGCTTCTTGTTCCGCTCTTAAGCTTGAAATTGCTTTGTATAAGGAGAAATCTATGGATAAAACTTGTGATGCTTGTGTTAACTTGAGAAAAGAAAATGCTTACCTTCATGATACATTAGAGAAATTTTCTAAAGGTAAGAAACAATTAAACATGATTCTTGACAAGTCTAAAACTCCTTATAAGAAGCAAGGTTTAGGATTCAATTCTTTTCAAGACAATTCAAACCCAAAAGTCATTCAAGTCTTGGAAAAGGTTTAATTGAATTCAAAACCCAACTTTGCAAAAACATCTTTTAAATCTGCGGGTTTTGCTCAACCTTGTATTAATTCTAATGGTGCTTCTTCTAGTGGTACCAAGTACCATTGCACTTATTGCAAGAAAGGTGGGCATTTGATTGAATTACATTGGCGTAGGTTGAAAATGATAGGAAAATTTTTATAGAATTTCATTCATGCAACCTAGAGCTTCTATGAGACATGGTAACATTGAAAATAATAAACCCGGATTAGGATTTTTCTCTCATGCAAATCATTATGTTCCTAAATATCCTAATTCTAATGTTTATCGATCGACGGTCCGACCATTGGTGATCACTGGCCCGACCTTTGGTCACGGCTCGACCGCCACCAACGCTCGAACCACCCATGGACAGATTCAAGTCTCATTTTAATTTAAACATTGCTCATAACCGAATGTTAGATGAAATCAAGGATAGTACTTGGTTTGTATACTCCTTGCGAGCGTGTGTCTCAATCTCGATTCCTAAATCTTGTTTATCTAACCCCATGTTGAGACACATCGTTCTTTGTTCCTTGATTTTCGGGATTATCGCGGAAAGGGAAGAACACGTGGTTCGTTGACTCGGGATGTTCACGCCACATGACCGGAACTCAAAATGGTTCACCTCTTTCACGCGAGCAACGGTGATGACTTCATCACCTTTGGAGATGATACACAAGGCGAATTGAAGGAACATGATCAATTAGGGTGAACAACAAATTCATTCTAAAGGATGTCGCTCTTGTGGACAAGCTTAGGTATAATCTCCTTTCGTTTCTCGACTTCTTGATGATGGTTATGAGACTGCTTTTAAGAAAAATGCTTGTCGTGTGCTTGATTCTCTTGGTGAGCTTGTGTTTGGAATCTCTAGAGTTGGTAGAATTTTTGGAGCCGATTTTCGAGAATCTCTTCTTGGATCTCTTAAATGTTTGCTTACATCTTCTTGATTTACGGCTTTGGCATCGGCGTTTGGGGCACATTGGTTTTGATCATCGACACGAGTTAGCAACCTTGATCTCATGAGAGGCTTGCCAAAACTCAAAGTCGCCAAGGATCTTTGTATGTGCGCCAGTAGGCATGGCAAACAAGTTGCCGCCACACCCTTCTGTGACTATGGTTATGGTGACGGACGGGACGGTTGCTTCATATGGATCTTTGTTGGTCTGCTAGAGTCCGGTCGATCGGTGGAAAATGGTATATTCTTGTTATAGTTGATGATCTTTCTAGATATACTTGGGTGTTGTTTCTTACTTCAAAAGATGAAGCTTTTGGTTATTTTCATGACCTTGTTCTTCGTTTGGCTTCGAGCTTCGGTGCTTTGAGAGCGATTCGCGATGATAATAGCACGGAGTTCAAAATGCTTCTTTGCTTCTTTTTGTCTTTGGCGTGGTATTGAGCATCGCTTCTCCTCTCCACACGTCCCTCAACAAAATGGCGTGGTGGAAAGGAAGAATAGGACCTTGGTCGAAATGGCTAGGACGATGCTAGATGAGTATAGCACACCGAGGAGATTTTGGGCGAAGCTATTGCTCTGACTTGCCATATTGCAAATCGTGTCTTTTGAGACCTTCTTTAGGCAAGACTCCTTATGAGCTTCGTTTTGGTAGAAAACCCTCATCTCGCATTTTGAGTTTTGGATCAAAATGTTTTATTCTTAAGACAGCAATTTAGATAAATTTGAATCAAGAACTTTTGATGGGTTATTTCGGGTTATCCTGCTCATTCGAGGGTTTTCGGGTTTTAATCTGAGACTAACCTTATTCAGAAACTTGTAATGTCACTTTTGATGAGACTAGCCACAGAGCTAGATCAATTATTCTGAGATGATTCACGGTGTGAGAGTATTTTGTGGAGGAAGATGAGGACGAAGCTGGTGTCATTCTCTCATCTGCTGCTGCTTAGGCGCCCATATTGATACAAGAACCTGCTACGTCTACTTCACCTTCAGTTGAGGCTCCTGCTGCATCTTCATCATCAGCAGTACCTGCGGAGGTCGAAGAAACGATATCTCACCCGGCGCTCCACTTCGCATTCGAGAGACAAAGATCCTCGGATCGGATAATAGGTAATCTACATGAGCGAGTCACCGCTCGGTATAATGATCCAAATCTCTACTCTCATTCGGCTTTTGTTGCTTCTTTTGAACCCCGCGATATATCACATGTTTTATCGATTCTAGCCGGGTAAATGCCATGCATGAGGAGTTAGAGAATTTTGAAAGAAACAAAGTTTGGAACCTAGTAGAACCTCCTAGTGGTCATAATGTTATAGGAACCCGTTGGGTGTTTAAGAATAAACAAGGTGAGGATGGTTACGTGGTTAGAAATAAGGCCGATTGGTAGCTCGAGGTTTGACCAAGTTGAGGGGTTAGATTTTGATGAGACATTTGCTCTGTTGCTAGACTAGAAGCCATTCGCATTCTCGCTTGCATTTGCTTGCATCAAAAGGTTTTAAATTATATCGATGGATGTTAAAAGTGCCTTTTAAATGGTTTCATAGATGAGGAAGTGTATGTTAAGCAACCCCCGGTTTTGAGGATCCTAAATATCCAAATCGTGTTTTCAAGCTATCTAAAGCATTGTATGGTCTTAAACAAGCCCCTAGAGCACAGTATGATAGACTTAAGACCTTCTTGCTTAAAAATAATTTTGAGATGGGTAAAGTGGATAAAACCCTATTCATTCTTAGGCGTGACAATGACTTCACCTTGCTCAAATTTATGTGGATGATATTATCTTTGGTGGTTCCTCTAATGCTCTTGTTTCGACTTTTACGACACTATGTCGAGGAATTTGAGATGAGTATGATGGGAGAGCTTAATTACTTTTGGGACTTCAAATCAAGCAATGCAAGGAAGGAACTTTCATCCATCGGACGAAGTACACTAAAGATCTACTCAAGCGCTTCAACATGGGTGATTGCAAGCCAATTTCCACTCCCATGGCAACCTCGGCGGTGTTGGATCCAGATGAGGAAGGAGAAGTCGTGGATCAACGCGAGTACCGCAACATGATCGGCTCCTTCGTATTTGACGGCCTCGAGACCGGACATTCACTTCACGGTATGCCTTTGTGCAAGATTTGAGCGTCTCAGAACTTCCCATCGCCAAGCCGTTAAGCGCATATTCGGTATTTACACTCTACCCTCTTATATGGCATTTGGTATTCTGCTCTTGACTTTGTCCATTAGAGGTTTTTCGATTCGATTTTAAGGGGTCGTCGGTTAGATAGGAAGAGTACCTCGAACTGTCACTTCCTAGGCACTTCTCTCGTATCTTGGTCTTCTAGAGCGGTCTTACATTGCACAATCTCTCAAGGCGGAGTATGTAGTCTGCCGCTAGTTCTTTGTAGTCGATTTTGTGGATGGCGTCCACTTTGAAAGATTATGGGTTAAACTTTGCTAGTGTTCCTCTTTTACGTGATAACACTTCGCTATTAATATTGCTAAAACCCAGTGCAACATTCTAGGACTAAGCACATAGACATTCGCTTTCACTTCCTTAAAGATCATGTTGAAAAAGGTGATATTGTGATGCACTTCGTAGAGTCCGAAGCTCAATTGGCAGATATTCTTACCAAGCCTTTAGATCAAACCAGATTTTCCTCCTTAAGAAGCGAGTTAGGGGTAATTTATCCTTATGGGTTGGTTTGAGGGGGAGTTTGATCTTTTTCTTATCTTTCCTTGTTCTTTTTGATCTTTTATTGTTCTTTTTCTGAACTTAGTGATCTTTTCGAACTTTTTAGATTTTTAGGCTTTTTAATTGCATATCATTGTGTCATATTGCATTCATATGAAAACTTCAACAAGTGGTTACAACAAATGGTATGAAAAATCCAAAAAGATGCATTGTAATATAAGATTTTCTGCTTAGTTGTAAAAAAAATTGATGAAGCTTTGCCTATTACCCTTTAGAGCTTTTGTATTTCAATTCTTGCTCAATGTCATGTCTAGTTCTTTGACTTGCTAGAATTATCATGCTTTTACATGTGTAGCTAAGTCTTTGCTATATGAGCTAGAACCTTCTAAACAACTCAAACTAAGAAGTTGCAATTTGTGGATGTTTTAGCGAGTTGCGCAATTAGTGCTCCTCTTGTGACATTGGCCCTGTCAGAATTGCTTTGTTAGCTCTTTGATCTAAAATTGACCATTACTTGAGCTTTTGTGTTCTTGAGACTCTAAAACTGCTCATGTGAAAAATGAAAATCAAGATTGTCTTATGTTTAAATTGTGCCAAACTATTCTTACGAGGCCGCTTGTCAAATGACATGAACTTGGAGATAGTTTGATGAACGAACGATCTCATGGGGACCGCTTGTCGAAATGACATGAACCTCAAGATTTGTCGCCTGGTAGAAGCTTAGAAAGAGTTTGTGGATGGCTCCTAGTCCGGGATCTTCTTTACTAAGATATACCTTTAATCAACTTTTGGTGAAGCTTAGGATGAGTTTGTGGATGGCTCCTAGTCCAGGATCTTGTCACTAAGTTAGATCATTAGTCAACTTCAATATTCAATGCAAATGAGAAAAATGTTGACAAATGGGCGTTTACAAAATATTGAGCAAAATGATTCAATACGGGACTTGATTGACTCTTAATGTGGTCTTTGTTAGATTTTTGATCTCACTTTGACATTTTGACATGGCCAATTTCACTTTAGGATCCCTGTTGATGAACTTGCTGAATTTGAAGCGTTGCTTAAATTGATCAAATCTACTGCTTTACTTTTGAGCCTTTGTGCTTAGCTTTGATATATATGTCTTACCATGATCTTGCTAGCGCTGTCAGGCTTGATATGCTGTTTGTGCAATTCTAGAGATACTAGTTTGTTCTTTTGGGTAATCTCCAAAGCTTCTTGTAATCAAAAATTGAAAAATACAAAAATTGAAGCCACTCCATTGCACTTCATGCATATTCCTCTTTATGCTTCTCTTGTTTCTACTTCTTCATTTATTCTCTTTTTGTTATCTCTGGATGAGAGGAAGGCGTGATTCTTTGATGAATCCATTGTCAAAGGGGGAGAAGATGTGTTCAATGAGAAGAGAAGATGTGTTAATGAGAATATATTTCTTTGTTGGGGGAGAAGTTTGTACAAAGGGAGAAACCAAAATTTGAAATTTGAGGATCATAGTGAGGGGAGTTATTGAGTTGCATTCTTATTGTCTTATTGAATATTCTGAACTTGAATTGCATTCTTTTATACTCACAATGATCATAGGTCAATTGAACAATTGTTCTTTCTTATGGACCTCATGTGAGAATTTTGATCCTTTTCTGGAAATCAAAGTTTTATGCTTTCTTTTGCCTTGTCTCACATGCCTATACTATTCTGATGCCAGCTTGGTCATGTTCATTATTTTTCTTGCTTATGGACCAAGTTGTGCCTTTGTCTAAAACCACTGAGTAAACTCGTTTTCAAACCTCTTACTTACATTTTCTGGATAATTGCCAATGTGTTCATCAAGGGGGAGATTGTGGATTTCATGGGGATATCCTCTAGATCTTAGGATGATGTGACAATTGGCAATGGCGTTTACGGTTCGTAGTTTCACGTGTTTTCGACAAAGCTACGGTGTATTCTCGGGCAGGCGGTCCGACCGGTCCTTGCACTGGGTCCGACCGGTCCCAAATCGGTCGGACCGGCCATGTGGCGGTCGGACCGGCGATGACCAAAGTGGTCAAAATAAGCCGGGCCAAAAATAGGTGTTGTAGGCAAGTGAGGGATCCCAATGCACTTGGTCTCATAATTTTGGAGTCTCCATGAAGAAGTTCTATTGGTTTAAGTTTCGAGAAGGTTTGGTTTTGAGGGTATGAAATTCGCTAAGTCCTTGGTGGCGGTCCGATCCATCACGGGAGGCGGTCCGACCGCCATGGGCGGTCCGACCGCTCACTGGAGCGGTCGACCGGTTTCTACTGAACGTCGGCCAACCGTGGCGATGTTGTTTTGTTAGGTCAAAGTCATTGGTTTCATGGCATATGATTTGCATGATGCATGTTTTGACTAACATGAGTCAAGTTGTGAAGAACTTATTCCCGAATCGTGTTTTCTTGTCTCGTGGTTGTGCAGGTAGCTTGGTGGTCAACGACGGTCAGCGGCGAGGAGAATCGGGACTAGACTTGAAGAGTTGAGGTCGAGCGATCGGCGATGCCGGTGAGGTCAACGACTCAAGCGTGACACAAGATGGACAAGGGTGACCTATTGGCGAATCCATGGCACATGGTGAAGCGGTTTAGGTCAAAAGTTAAAGACGGCGGTAACGCGAAGCGTGCGTGTGTGATCCGTTTGTTAGTGGGCCTTAACGGAGCCCAATTAAGTCAAACCCTAAGAGTTTTAGGCCTCCACTATAAATAGGAGGAGATGGTGGCCGCCTCTCTCTCTCGCCTTTTATGTTTTCAAAACCCTAATTGTTTTTAGGGGAGTTGAGGTGGAGGCTAGGGCTCTTGATGGTTTGAGGAGAATTTCGTGATCTTTGATTGTCCACTGATCCATGATGGTGTGGATGTAATCCAGCTTCAATCACGAAATCAATCTATGCAAGGTTTGCTTGAGATAAGTCTCTTTTCGTTCTTGCTTTCAATTTCGTGTTTTAGGGCTTTCTTTGATCCGCGAGTTTGTGATTGATTCTTTCACGTGAATTAGCTTGCTTTGTGATATGTGTGAATCTATCTAGCATCATCTTGATCATCAATCCTCACGAACAAGCTTTATGATCAAGTTTTCGTTCTTGCCCGCTTTAGACCTTCATTAATCAATTGGCAATTGCTCAAGATCGTTCCAAGAATTATCATAATATTCGATTGGAATAGGTCCTCAATAGCATATAGAAGGTGTGTGCAAAGTTTCATAAAGATTAGAATTGAGAATCAAAAGTTTCACCTAATTGCAACCGTCATCGGCCGATTTTATTGTTGCGGATCGGTTCGAGTCGGCCGGTCGATCCGCCGTCATCACCGGTCGGACCGATTTTGGAGCGGTCCGACCGCCAAAGATAACGCCGGCCGACCGCCCGCAATCGGTCCGACCGATTGGGTCCAGCCGTCGAGACCGCGTCTTTGTGAGTCTTTGCAATCTTAGTTGATTTTGTAGCATTGCTTAGGGTTAATTGGATTCAATACTAGTCTTCCATTGTCTTGGTATATTGATCTTCATAGCTTTCTAATAGCTCTTTGAGTGAAATTGTATTGAGTTCATAATTTGTGAAAAAGTGGCGTGCTCCTATTCACCCCCTCTAGTCGCCTTTACGGTCCAACAGCTTTCTTTGGAAGACGTACAGTAGTCGAGATTACCTGACGTATTTCGGAAGAGTTACCAGGAATGCCACCGGACCGTGACATTGAGTTTGTCATCGATCTAGTGCCAGGGACAGCACCAATTTCCAAGAGACCCTATCGGATGCCAGTCGATGAACTTGTGGAAATGAAGAAGCAGATAGAAGAACTCTTCGGAGAAAGGTTTTGTAAGACCCGGTTAAATGCCATGGGGAGCACCCAGTTTTGTTCGTCAAGAAGAAAGATGGAAGTATGAGAATGTGTATTGATTATCGTTCTCTCAACGAAGTCACCATCAAGAACAAGTACCCATTGCCCAGAATAGATGATTTGTTCGACCAGATGAAAGGAGCCGGAGTATTCTCCAAGATCGATCTGCGATCAGGTTACCATCAGTTGAAGATTTGTCCTAAGGATATACCTAAGACCGCTTTCTCAACCCGGTGTGGACATTATGAGTTTTTAGTCATGTCTTTTGGATTGACTAATGCCCCTGCCTACTTCATGAACATGATGAACAAAGTGTTCATGGAATATTTGGATAAGTTCGTGGTAGTATTCATTGATGATATTTTGGTATACTCAAAGTCAGAAGAAAAACATACAGAACATTTGAGATTAATCCTAGAGAAGCTCAGAGAACATCAGTTGTATGCCAAGTTCAGCAAGTGTGACTTTTGGAAGAAGAAAGTTGATTTTCTCGGTCATGTAATGACAGCGAAGGAGTAGCAGTTGACCCCGAGAAGGTTAAAGTCAGTAATGAATTGGGAGCACCTAAGGCGGTTACTCAAATTGTAGTTTCTTGGGAATGGCGGGATACTATCGTCGCGTTTCATTGAGGATTCTCAACGATTGCTAAGCCCCTTACGCAATTATTGAAGAAAGAGAAGAAGTACATTTGGACCCCACTTGTGAAGAGAGTTTTCAAGAATTGAAGAAACGTCGACTTCAAATTGATGCTAGTTTTGCTTGGGATATCGGCAAGGATTTTGATATCTATTGTGATGCTTCGCGTCAAGGATTAGGATGTGTCCTTATGCAAGAAGGAAGAGTTGCGCTTATGCGCCAAGGCAATTAAGGCCTCATGAAGAGAACTATCCTACCCATGATTTGGAACTAGGCTGCCGTAGTGCATGCTTTGAAGATTTAGCGTCATTATCTCATCGATAATCGCCGTGAAGTCTACACAGATCATAAGAGCTCAAGTACATATTCACCCAAATCGACTGAATATGAGACAGAGAAGATGGCTGGAATTAATAAAGGATTATAATCTTGGAATCTATTACCATCCTGGTAAGGCCAATGTAGTTGCAGATGCACTGAGTCGTAAGAGCTACTGCAATGCTCTGGAGCAAAAGAGTTGTGTTCGAACTTGGGAGGAATTAGGAAGCTACTGACTAGAAGTTGTTCGGAAGGATTTGTGGCGACCTAAGTGCAATCTACTCGGAGAAACAGATTCGTGAAGCGCAACCCAAGGATTCTCGAGTTTGTTGATCTCAAAAGAAGATGGCGAAGGAAAATTTAAAGATTTCACCGTAGATGATCATGATATCTTGTGGATCAATGGACGTATCTGTACGGATATTGATGGATTGAGACAGCTGATTTTGAAGGAAGCCCATGATTCAAAGTATTCGATTCACCCTGGAAGTACTAAGATGTATCAGGATGTTAAGAATAAATTTTGGTGGCCAAACTTAAAGCGAGACGTTGCTGAGTTCGTTGCCTTATGCGACGTGTGTCAGAAAGTAAAGGCAGAGCATTAGAGACCAGCAGGTTTGCTACAACCGCTGAAGATACCAGAATGGAAGTGGGAAGAGATCGGTATGGATTTCATTACCGGTCTACCCAAGACTCAATCAGGTTATGATTCAATTTGGGTAATAGTGGATCGTTTGACTAAAGTTGCCCATTTCTTACCAGTCAAAACCACTTACTCAGGAGACAGCTTGGCGGAATTGTATATGACAAAAATTGTCAGTCTGCACGGTGTACCTAAGAAGATAGTGTCAGATCGAGGATCTCAATTCACCTCTCATTTTTGGCAGAGTCTACATGAAGCCCTGGGAACTCATCTGAATTTTAGTACCGCTTATCATCCCCAGACAGATGGACAGACTGAAAGAGTCAACCAGATATTAGAAGATATGTTGAGAGCCTGTGCCTTAGCAAATGCTACCAGTTGGGATAAGAGTTTACCGTATGCCGAATTCTCGTACAACAACGGTTATCAAGCCAGTTTGCAGATGTCACCATTTGAAGCTTTGTATGGTCGTGCCTGCAGAACTCCATTAAATTGGTCGAGACAATGAGCGTAGTGTTCGGGCGGATATTATTCAGAAGCCAAGAACAAGTCGCTATGATCAGAGAAAGACTAAAGATAGCCCAGTCCAGGCAGAAGAGTTATGCCGATAATCGTCGTCGTGACCTCAACTTTAAACCAGAGGATTTTGTGTATCTTGAGTTACTCCGCCGAAGTGTTAAGAGATTCCACACCAAAGGAAGCTTGCTCCAAGGTATGTGGGTCCATTCAAGGTTTTGGAACGCCGTGGAGAAGTTGCGTGCAGATTAGAGCTACGCGCATCGTTAGCGAGGAGTGCATGATGTCTTTCATGTCTCTCACCAAGAAGTGTCTTCGTGTGCGGAAGAGCGGACCCGTTGGAGTCAATTGAATCAAGGAAGATCTCACGTACAAAGACGACTGTCAGATTTTGGATGTCGCAGAGCGCGCACGAAGCAAGACCGTTCGTTTACGCAAAGTCCAATGGAGTAACCACTGGAAGGAGAAGCAACGTGGGAGCGTGAAGAAGAGTTGAAATCAAGTTCCCTAGCCTTTTCTCTAGCTAGCCGAATCTCGGGGCGAGATTCGTTTAAGGGGAAGGTTTGTAACATCCCAAATTTCGTGAGCTTTAAAATCTTTTAAATAGTAGTAGTGAGAAAATTCACCATTTGGATTTATTGGAATATTAATTTAATAGGCTTAATATGGACTTTAAAGACAAATTGATTTAATGTGCTTAATCCCAACACCAACAATTGCCAAAATTATTTTATTTAGATTCTATATGCTTGGATATATTTTATAGAATTTTCTGGAATTTTTCCAAAGTCATTTGCTATTTTCTAATTGCTATTTGCATTTTCTGGATTTATTTAAAAGAAAAATCTATTTTAAATCCTTCGGAATAGTGCTGGGCCGAAGCCCAATACTATTCCAGCCCGCTCACTCACTAGTTGGATCGGCATCGCCCGGCCGCCGCTTCCATGAAGTTCGCCTCGCTTGCCCACCGATCTTCGCCGCGTGTCCCTTTGGTCGATCCCTCGCCGCTTCGCCGCGCGCCGCGTCTCTCATCAAGTGGGACCGCCGAGGTGTCGCCTTTTCCACACACTCGTCCGAGCCGCGCCCGACAAGTGGGTCCCACCGGCATCTTGTTCATCGTCTCCGTCGGGACTTCGTTCCGATTCTTCCTTGCGCCAGCCGCCGTCCTCGACATGGGTTCTAGGGTTCCTCGGCCCTATTTAAAGCCGCGCCGTGTCACGAGGATCGCATCCACCCCGCCGCTTTTCCCACGTACCGCTAACCCTAAATCGTCGTCGTTTCGCGAGAATCGAGCTCGAACCTCAGCGCCACCGTGAGCTTCCTCGCCGGATTGCGCAGCCCACCGGTGAGCTTCACCGCCACCGAGCCCACCTCGAGTTCGCCTCGCCAAGGGCAACCCTATCGCGCGTTCGTTGCCACGGGAAGCCCTACCTCGCCGTCGCAGCCATCGGCCGCACCGCCCGCCGCCTCGTGTCGCCGCCGCCGTTACGGTCATCTCGGCGAGTAGCAACCGCGTCACCAGATCGCCAGTCGCATCGAGTCGAGCGCGCCTCCGCCACCACCGAGCCGCCGTCATCCGCCAGTGTCCGTGGTCGCCGGAGTGCCGCCGTCGTTCTGCCTCCGTGGCTGCCCACGTGTGCAGCCACATCCCCCTCTGTGCTGGCGTGTCGCCTGCGTGGCCGCATCGTCAGAGCCACGTCGCCTCGGTCCACCGGGCTGGTTCTCCCTCGGCTCGGTGGATTTGGTCTCTGTGGTAGAGCCACCGACGATGGGGCCCACTGTCGATTTTATTTTAAATTTAATTCTTTTCCGAAATTCTCTACCGACGCAAGCATTGCACAATAATCCGATTTTCCTTTATAAAAATAATTCGGGAAATTCAAGAAAATCCAAATTAGGGTTTAATTGATTTTCCAATCTTCCAAAGCCCATATCTTTTGCATCCGAAGTCCAATTGAGCCCATTCAAATTTGTAAATTCATATAAAATTCAGATCTATTTAATGGTGAATTTTGTTTGATTTTTGGAGTTTGTTTTGCCTCTGTTATTTATTTGTTTTATTTCTTTTGTCTCGGTTGCGAGTAGACGTCGATACTTCGGGGAATTTTGCAGAAGAAGGAGCACCTCAAGACCAAGACCAATATCTAGACCTATTCCAAGGCAAGTTATACCTTTGATCATTTTGAACCCAGTTTTTAAAATACTTTATTTCAATGTATTGCATTCTAATTCAAGTATTTATTTAAATGCTTTTGGGTGTAGTTTAATCCAAATTGTTATGCCACCTTGTCTATTGTATGCCATGATCTTTTGTCACCCTAGGTTGATTCATTAATAGTTGGTATTATCGTAGCACCAACGTGGGTTGGTTAGATACGATTAGACTGCTTAGCCATGCCACGAGTCATCATTTCATGTGAGATGCAATTATAAACCTGACTAAGTGATTATGGAACTGTGATGAAACTGTGTGTCTTTGTGTGCTATTACTCGTTGATGGCATGTGTTGCACTTAATCAACAGGGTGGGAAAAGATTTAGACTGAGGCAAGTGGTGGATTCTGTGTGAATGGTGGAGCTGTGTGCTTATTAAACTTTGTGATTTGGGTTAAAACTGAAAGTCTTGCCTTAGTCAATTAAGGACTTAACTTTGTGCGCCATTGAACTGGCCTTCACTGCACGACCACATGCCTAGTATGGGCCGGGCTGACTTAGTAAGTTATGGAGTCTTGACATTGACAACTCGAGTTGTATTTAAGCTGTGTGATGGGTCGGAGGTGTGATATGTCACATCGCGGAGACGGTTCACGCATCCTGTCCAATGGTGTGTGTCGTTCCAAAGGGTGTGTACAAATTGACTGACGATAAAGCACACCAGAGTGTCATTGTTTGAGATGAAGTCTCGAAAGGTTTTGTTGTGATCAACTCGATCCGGTTGATTTCATCGTGTGGTTAAAGTGTACAACCTCTGCAGAGTGTTTAAACCAATCTATTCGAATAGCCGCGTCCTCGGTTATGGACATGCTCGGAATTTCACACGAGGGTAGTTCTTCATAAAACAATTGGGAAGGGTCACCGTGTGAGATAACTTGTTCAAATTGTGTGAAAGAACTTGATTAGACTATGTGTACTTTGTGAAATCAATTGTTAACTTATTACTTGTCTATTTGTTTTGAATCATGCTTTCAATCTATTATTTGTATTCAATTGCAAATGTTGCATTTCTGCAAAATAACCACGAAGCCATTTCTTTGGAATAAGCCATCATGTATAAATGCATTACGTGGTATGACTTGCGAGTACGGTGTGTACTCACTCTTGCTAAACAAATCAATGAAGTGGAGGTAAATACTTTGCTTTTGAAGAGGAATTCTCGAAGGTTGAGCGTTAGGGTCTTGATCGATCGCCGCTGTGTGGTAAATTGATGGGAGCCACCGAGTTTATTTCGTTTCATTGCAGTTTATTTCTTTATTGTCAGCCTTGCATGGCTTAATAAATGTAAAACTCGACCATAAGGTCCCAACAGTTATTTGTTATTCAAAGTACTCGTTTATTCTTATATTCGTTGTATGGATGTGATATTTCATCGATGTTGACACTGTGTGCACTAGCGTGATCCTGGACTAGTGCACAATACACAGAGGGTCCAGATTTGCATATTTGGGTCCCGACAAGTGCTTTGCAGTCATATGCAGATTTTACTTCCTCACAAGTGCTAAACAACAAGGGTAATGCTTCCAAGCGTGCGCGCGGAAAGGACGTGACGGCTGAGTCACTCCCTCCAACGAACGTGAGCTCTGGCCACTTATTCTCTCCTTTCCACGCATGCTTTAAGTGTGAGCTCGGTCAACCTTATCTATTCCTTTCTCCTATCCAACGCTGGAGATTAGAGCGAGACTGATAGGCACAGCAGCACGTCCAATTTGGTGGAGCGGTGTCGGCGCGACAGTGTCGTGAGCGCTGAAGCTAGGAGTAGCGGCGTGGTGACGAGGGCCCAGGGATTTCTCGCCTCTGCCAAGTTCTCGTGCGTATCCTCCTCCTCTCCAACCTCCCTACTCACGGATTCGGCCTCCTCCAACTCCGGCGTCCACTCGGTACGCCGCCTTCGCCTCCCGGCGTCACCCGACACCGCGCTCTATGGGCCTCCTCGCTCCCCGGCCTCTGCAATAGGTCAGATAGTCCTCCTTTTTGGTTTGATTGAAAATTTTGTATATCCTAAATGTGTCTCTGGTTCTGATGTTGTGGCCTGTTGAAAAAAAATATTACAACTCATTGAAAAAATATTACAAACTATTCTTTGAGATATTGCAACCCGTAGAAGAAAAAAAAAATAGTGCATATCTAGAAAAAATTGCATACTATTCATGACGATGTTGCAAGATTTTTCAACGCGTTTTAAAATTTTTCCAGATGCTTTGTTTTGAAGCTCATGTTTCACAGTGATGTTCCTTGAGATGATGTTAATGCTCACGGTGATATTTTTAAAATGATGCATATGAATTTATAATATGTTGCGCATGTTCTGAATTTTGTTGCGTCTAGCATAACACGATGTTACACTTGGGCTGTACAGCGCTAGCACTCGAACCGTATGTCTGAGCGTTAGTCGCGCCCAAACAACAAACCGTAGCTCGGCTCGCGCGCTCGTGAGGGGGCTTAGGCCCTATTTCTTCTTTAATGCAGTCCGGGTAAAGCCTGACCAAAAAAAAAACGAACAAACCCCAACTGCTAGAACAATGAAAATCTGCTAATGCCGCTTTTACAGTCCATCACAATTCACAATGGAATCTGCCAGTAACAGATGTCCCCGAAGTCATGCACATGATTCTGACGAGCTAGTGCAAGTACATTGCCTCAAGGAGTCAAGGCCACCAACAAAACTTCCGGTTTTGCACAAGAATAAGCTGCTCAAAGGCCATATTTGGGACATTACGCTTAATCCGATCCAGATGGAGCTTCCGCATCAATATTCAGCATAGCATAATATCACCAAAGATATGACAAATATATGACTTCTCTTATCTGCGCTGCGACATCTCTGACAGCTCCAGGACCGTGGGGGATGAACACTGAAGAGGACTTGGAGGAGGCCCCAATCTCCTTCACGGTGTCGAAGTACTGGGTAACCAGGACCATAACCATGATATCCTTTGCGGTGGTCCTAGGGACGTTCGTTCTCCGAGAAGGCGACTACGCTGTCTCTGAGCCCATCCACTGTAGCCTGACGCTGCCTTGCAATACCACAACAGCCAAGTACTTGGACTCTGCCTCTCCTTCAGCTTTCTTGATCTGTATTATCTTGTCAGCTTCAGCTTTCTCATTGGTTGCCAGCCTCATTCTAGCAGCTGTTTCACAAAATCGCATAGTAAGAGATTATACACACAAAGAAATGATTCTGAGCACACGTTTTACGTTACAAAGCTTTTGGTTGATCAAATGTTATATTGCCAATTTGATCTGATGCAAGTGGATAGAAAACAAGCAATTGTTATGCAGGGGAAAGGTACTTGCAAATTGCAATGTTACTTGCCTGCCTTGATCTCATTCATTGCTCGCTTGACACGCACATCAGGCTCAATATCACAATTAGCGTTTGAAAAATCTCATACCCATACGTAGACATTGCCTACAATGTTAACAAATCAGGTCAGTAAAAAGTTTCTCTGTGCTCTAGGACAACAAATAGTGGACAAAACCCTTTTTCAAGCTCATCTTCAACAGCTTTTGCAATACCATTCTTCTGCTCAAAGGCATCATCCAAGTTCAGCTTTGGAACAGTAGCTTTAATGACTGAAAATAAGCAATGTAGCTCTATGAGAACTGGTGCATTTGGCTGCAGGGTAAATAAACAAGGAATTCTTCTCCTTTACTGATTAAAAACGAAACAAGAAAATATCTGATGCTAGCAAGCATATCACAAGAAGCACAATTAATATCAGTAAATTAATGAATAAAAAAAATGGACAATGCATATATGGGTATACAAGGAGGATGGGAGGAGTAAAAAACACTTACCATCAGATGCCTTCTCGGCAAGAGCACGGTATTGCACAGATGCAACAACAGTGACGAAGACATTATCCTGAATTGATAAACATCCAGACATCAGAGCTCAGAAAAGGGCACCAATGAATTTACTCGAAAATGTTGATGAAAATGTATCTCAATTTCAACGGAGAACAGAGAAACAACAATTTGGGAACACATGCTGGAACTTTGCAGAACCGTTCTTTGTTCATGGTGATTGCTACAGCAAAACATAAAATAGAATGGTATTGGAGAAAACCTTCGTCTTTGTTTCACAGCGGAGATCCAGCTGTCACACACGTAGTGGGAGGTAACCAGCAATCTGCCTTCCTAGGCACCAAGGTAAGCAGTGGCAACCAGGCTCCAGGACCTCATCTAATTTCCCAAAAGTTTCTTTGATGGCTACAGCTGACTGATCAACCTGTACTAAACCCAAAACCTGACCCATGTCTTTTCTGCACAAGAGAAAAAGATAACCATTACATACGATACCGTGTACCAAAGCATAAATTTCAACCGAGCAGAGCACAAAGGCAAAATTGTTTATTCGTCAGGCAAGGATGTCCTAACTTTAAGACCAAATACTTGATAAACAGTTCAGATATAGCAGCAACTATGGTTCAATTATGAATTATCACTTGTCAAATGAAGCTCAATGTAAAAAAAATTGTCATCGCACAGTAAGTCAAAGCAAGGCATGCACCTTGGCTAAGGTACCAGCAAATAGGATAGCATCACCACTAACACTGTGGACTTATATTGCCAATACTACTTTCAGAAGAAATTATATTGCACATGTGACTTTATCAGATGGTACTTCTCTGTGACCATGATAGAAAAACCAGGTGCACTTTGGAATGCTTTTAAAGCTAGACTTGGCATTTCAGAAAACCCTCAAATTTTGTTTGATCTGGATTCACTTATAACTCCAGTTCTCATCCCAGACATAGATGGCCCTTTTTTGAAGGAGGAAATTGATGTTGTAGTGAAGGATTTGGCCCCTGATCATGCTCCTGGCCCAGATGGTTTTAACGGGCTTTCTTAAGTGCTGGGCTTTTCTAGCACCAGATTTCTATCAGCTTTGTCATGATTTTTTTGAAGGCAATATAAACATCCAAAGTATTAATGGGTCTTACATCACTCTCATTCCGAAAAATAGCTCCCCTGAAACTGTGAATGATTATAGGCCCATTTCTCTTTTGAACAACTCACTCAAGCTTCTCTCTAAACTGGTGGCCAACAGATTTCATTCAGTAATCCTCTCGGTGCTTAATCAAAACAAGTATGGTTTCATTAAGGGACGCACTATTCAGTATCTTCATATGTGTCATAAATCAAAAAAGGAGATCATTATTCTCAAGTTAGATTTTGAAAAAGTTTTGATATTGTAGAGCACGATGTGATCATTTCAAAGCTTAAACACAAGGGTTTTTTTTCCTGACAGATGGATTTCATGGATAAAGCAAAATTTGAGTTCAGACACTTCTGCTGTTCTTCTGAATGGAGGCTACCTTGTGGCTTGGAAGCCAGTCTGTAGACCAAAAACTCAAGGAGGGTTAGGAGTATTAAACATTTGCACTCAAACTTCTGTACTTCTCATGAAGCATCTTCATAAGTTTCTAAACAGACATAATTTGTCGTGGGTGCAACTTCTTTGGCAGTTTTATTATTCTTCTCTGCAAGCTTCTTTGGTGGAAATATGTTTTTTTTCACTCCTGGATAGTTTTCAAGGAATATCCAATGGATTTGTGGGCGATGGCAAATCCATTCTTTTCCGGGAGAATCTTGGGATTATGGTCATTTTCCCTCTACTTATCCACATTTATACTCCTTTACTAAAAATCAGAATATTTATGTTGCCGAATTTACTAATGAGGCGAATTGGTATCATCACTTCCACCTGCCTTTGTCACCGACAGCTTCTCATCAATTTAACGTGCTTTCGGGCTTCTTTGGTCAATCTTGCTCCGGATAATTCAAATTCGGATAATTCTCAGTTGAAACCTGTTTTTTGGTCTTAATAATTCTGGTTCGGTTGTTGTAGCCTGGTTCTTTGTGTTAGCTGGTTTCCCCAGTTTGCTTAGTTTCATTTTGTGTTTGTATCTTTTGGACATTAGTTTTCCATAAAAGCTCGGAAATTTCATTTGTAAAAAAAATCAATTTGGGACACTTGGTTTTATATTTGAAGAAATGATCACTACTCTTCCAAAAAAAAGAAGAAGATTCAGATTTAAAACTCGAACATTAGGCCCACGGCCTCTTGGCCGCCCCTGCCATCAGCTGCCGAAGCCCTAGCCGAATCTGACTTTGCCTCCCTAGCCCTGCTAGCTTTGCTTTCCCTCTCTTGGGCGCATGCACGCCCTGCCGCAGCCCCTGCAGGCACTGCTGCCCCTACGCCGGCTATACTGCTGTGCTGCACGAGTACTGCAGCCACCGCTAGTTTTCTTTTTCTTTGCTGCATGCTTGCCGACGGCATGCTGCTGCTTCTAGCCTGTGCCAAAGGTGCATGCATTGGACAGGAGAGGGAGAGAGGAAAGCTGCTGTTGCTGCATGCAATCTCACGTGAGGCTGATTTTGTGTGCTGCCAAGATCAGCAAGCGAGGAACAAAGGAAAGAAGAAGGAAGTAGGGAAGAAGAGAGGAAACTTCGCGGGTTTTAGTACCGTCGTTGTAAAATTGCGCCAAGTTCTTTGTTCTTGAGTTTTCTTTCCCTGTTTTACCACAACAAGTGAGAGATCGGGTGTGCGATCCTGTGCCATTTCCCAACAATTGGTATCAGGCGCCTGTGTTGCATGCCCAAAATCCTTGGTTAAACCCAATGTCGATTGTTGTGGGAGAGACATCGAGGGTGCAGCAGAGCAGTGGTACGTTCCAGTACCCACAGCTGACGAACACGAATTACACCAGCTGGGTGATTCGTGTTCAAGCCATGATGGAGGATCAAGGAGTTTGGGAGGCTGTCGAGTCGGCGGAAGTCGATGCACGGCTCGACAAGAAGGCAAGGTCGCACCTTCTTCAAGCGCTTCCTGAAGACCTCCTCATGCAAGTGGCGAAGAAGACGACAGCTAAGCAGGTGTGGGACTGCCTCAAGACGAGGTTCGCCGGCGCGGATCGAGTGAAGGGCCGCGTTGCGAGACGTTGAAAAGCGAGTTCGACGTCATGCACATGAACGCCGGTGAGTCCCTCGACCAGTATGCCGGTTGGCTCACCACCATGTCTGTCAAGTACTCAAGTCTCGGCGAAACGTTGAGCGATGCCATGCTCGTGAAGAAGCTGTTCGACACGGTGCCAGAACGGTTTATCACTGTGATAGCCGGCATGGAGCAGTTCTTTGATCTCAACACTTTGGCATTCGAGGAGGCCGTGGGACGGCTCAAGACTTTTGAGGAGCGCACGCGCAAAAAGGGCACAGGCATCGGCGGGAACGTCGATGGGCAGGTGCTCCTCACTCAGGCTGAGTGGGAGGCACGGTTTAAGAAGGATAGCGGGGATTCATCATCAAGGCAGAAGAACAAGGCTCCGCAGATGGCGGGAACCGCGGCCGGATGGTCGTGGTCGCGGAGGTCGTGCGCAGGAGGTCGTGGCGGATCGCCACACAAAGATGGGGCAAGTGGCTCAGGCGGCGGTGGTCGTGACAAGAGTCACATTCGTTGCTTTAATTGCGACGAGATGGGGCACTATTCGACACAATGTCGAGCCCCAAGAAGAAGGAGGAAGCTCACCTCGCGCGCCCGCGCCGAAGCCGACACTATTGCCGGGCGGTCTCGAGGAGATCTGGCGGTCGGCGAGAACGACAAGATGTCGTTATGCTCAATGAGGAGGAGCTGTGGTCGAGCCGCACAATGCCGAAACACGTTCAGCGCCAACCGATATTTGGTACTGGACAATGGTGCCAAGAACCACATGATTGGCGACAAGGAGAAATTCGCGAAGGGACAGGCGATCACGGAAGGGTGAAATTCGTGACGGCTCAGCGGTGCGAATTAAGGGCAAGGGCTCAATTCTTTTCGCATGCGTAAGCGGTGACCAATGGCTGCTCCGGAGGTATACTATATACCCGGACTTTGCGGCAATCTAGTGAGCCTCGGTCAACTCAGAGGCCGGTCACCGGGTTAACATGGATGAAGATGAACTTGAGGTGTTTGTCAAGAATCCTCGATTGATCATGAAGGTGAGACGAACCCAAAATCGCCTCTATCGCATCAAGTCGCAATTGGCAAGGCCGCTTGTCTCTGACAAGCCTCGATAATCCGGCATGGTTATGGCATGCACGCCTTGGTCATGTGAACTTCCAAGCCTTGAAGATGCTCGTTATCAAAGGAATGGCGGCGGTGTGCCGATAACCTACCCGAACGATTGTGTCGGGCGTGTTTGGTGGCGGCGAACTAGATCTGCCGTTCAGAAGGCTAGATCCGGCGGAGGAGCGCTCGAACTCCTACACATCGATTTGTGCGGACCGATCACGCCAATAACTCCGCCCGATGTCGTTACTTTATGCTAATTGTTGATGATTACTCCCGGTGGATGTGGTTACATGTTATCAAAACAAAGGACCAGGCGTGCTCGGCATTCATGAAGACCAAGGTGCTGGCCGAGAACACGAGTGGTCACCGCGTCAAGATTCTTAGGTCAGACCGCGGCGGTGAGTTTATTTCGACCGAGCTCGCAAAGGTGTGCGAGCAGGCAGGAATTGAACGCCATTTCACCGCACCATATTCTCCTCAGCAAAACGGTGTAGTGGAACGGCGCAACATGACGGTAATGGGTATGGCACGATCACTTCTTAAAAGCATGAGCGTGCCCGGCAGATTTTGGGGGGAGGCGGTGCGGCATGCCGTCTATCTCCTGAACCGGCTCCCAACCAAGGTGATGGGTGATCGTACCCCGTTCGAGGCATGGACAGGGAGGAAGCCGCACCTGGCACACATTCGTGTGTTCGGCTGCACGGCGCACACCAAGGTGACTACGCCAAACCTAAAGAAGCTCGACGACCGCAGCCAACCATTGGTGTACTTGGGCATCGAGGAAGGATGCAAAGCTCACCGACTACTGGACCCACATCGCGGCAAAATCCATGTAAGTCGCGATGTTATATTTGAAGAAAATGTGGAATGGAAGTGGTCGGACCATACAGGGAGTAATCGGTCACCCGACTTTGTGATCGAAGAGGGTCCCGACCACGGCAAGAACCCGACCACTCCACAAGTCGTGGCGACCAGTACACCCTGGTCGGATGCACCACTGACGGCAGAGGGTGCCGACCACAGCAAGAACCCGACCACTCCACAAGTCGTGGCGACGGTACACCACAGTGGATGCACCATCGACGGTAGGGTGCGACCACGGCAAGAACCCGACCACTCCACAAGTCGTGATTTACCAGTGCACCTGGTCGGATGAATCATCGACGGCAGAGGTGCCGACCAGGCAGAACCCGCCCACACCGTGGTCGGGCGGACACGTCGGCAGCAATGATGGACCTGTTCGTCTGAGGCACATGGAGAGATCATGCGCAATGCACCGCATGTGGGCTGGAGTATGAAGAAGGCGATGAGGAGGCAATGCTTGTGGAGATGGAGGAGCCATCCTCTTATCGTGAGGCTCTTTGGTCACCCGGCGGGGAGGAAGCTATGAACAAGGAAATTGAAGCCATCGAGAAGAGCGCGACGTGGTCACTTACCACGCGCTTGCCGGTCGAACACAAAGCAATTGGGCTCAAATGGGTGTACAAATTAGAGAAGAACTCGGATGGTGAGGTGATCAAACACAAGGCACGGTTGGTTGCCAAGGGTATGTCAATGACGAGTATCGACTTTGAAGAAGTCTTACACCGATCGCTTCGCTGGACATTGTCGCGTGTCATTCTTGCCATCTCGACCAACCGCATGGTGGCAAGTGCATCACCTGTGGCGTAAAATCAGCATTCTTAAATGGTGAGCTCGAAGAGGAGGTTTATGTGACCCGGCCAGAGGGGTTCACAAAAAAACAAGGAGCACTTGGTGCTCAAGTTGAGCAAAGCACTCTATGGGCTTGGCGGCGCGCGTGCATGGAATCTGGCGGCAGACAGAAGTCCGGCGGCTGGCTTCACAAGGTGTGCACAGAGCAAGTCAGTATACATAAGGGGCAAGGCCGGCGGCATTATTGTCGGTGTCTATGTTGATGATCCGATCGTGGCCGGGAGGATCCGGTGGCGATTGCGACCTTCAAGCGGCCAGATGATGGGGAGTTTGAGATGGCGACCTTGGCTTGCTCACGTTCTACCTCGGCATTGAGGTGGCACACGGAGACGGTGGTATCTCGATCAGCGGTCGCCTATGCCAAAAAGGTATTAACTCAATTTGGAATGCTTGATTGTAATTCCACCAAAATTCCTATGGAGCCAAAGACCCAATCGCACAAGGATCTAGAAGGACACGGTTGGCGCCACCAGAGTATCGGCGCGTCATCGGATGCCCTCGCTATCTCCTTCACACCAGCCGGATCTTTCCTATGCCGCGTGGCGTAGCAGTAGATTCATGGAGAGGCCACGGTGATGCATCACAAAGGCGTGGAAGCGAGATCCTCCGATATCTCAAAGGGACAATTGAGTTGGTGGTGTATGGGAGAGGAGGCGAGAGAAGAGGTGATCACGAGTTTCTTGGATGTGATCGGCGGTGATATGGATGATCGGAAGAGCACAGCGCCATGGTGTTCTACATCAACGATTGCTCGATTTCATGGAACTCACGAAGCGATGAAACGATGGCTCTCTCATCCTGCGAGGCGAATTCATGGCGGCGACTACGGCGGCATGCCGAGCACTCTCTCTCGTAGGCGTTGATGGCGAACTAGTTGGGACGTAGCAGGGGCGGTGAAGGCGTTCGTCGACAACAAGTCGCGATCGCCCTCATGAAGAATCCGGTTTTCATGGCGGAGTAAGCACATCGACACAAGGTATCACTTTATCCGTGAATGTGTCGAAGGTGGGCAGATTGACGTCGAGTTTGTTCAGAGCGATGAACAACGGGCGACGACCGACAAAAGCATTACCGCGCGGTGAAATTGGAGACTATCGCAGACCTCGGTGTCCGCGATCTTGGGTTACGCCAGGACTAAGGGGGAGAATGAAGATATTATTCCTGGCTGGCGACTACGAGGAGTCTCTTCAATGCAGTATGCAAGCAACGAGGCGTTTCTTTAATGCAGTATGAAAGCGTTTCAGGAGTAGCTGAATGGTCAGTATGAATGCGTGAGTCCATGTGTTCTATAAATAGCAGTAGCTAGAAACATTGTAAGCAAGCAAGTAGTAGTCTTGATTCTAAGAGAAAAGAACCAGAAAATTGCCCCAAGTTCTTTGTTCTTGAGTTTTCTTTCCCTGTTTTACCACAACAAGTGAGAGATCGGGTGTGCGATCATGTGCCATTTCCCAACATTCTTCAAGAGTATCCTCTGATAATATCTAGAATTAGTTTAGATTAGTCTCTGTTCGATTTATACGACGTTTGGTTAACGGGAAGAATAGATTTCAGTATGCCCTTGTATGTCGAGTTTGGATGCAGAACCTTGCGGGGCAATTATGGGTACGTAGCTCGGAATCAGGGCTTCGTCTAATTATAAAAGATTTAGATAATTTCGTTAGTTGTACATGAAGGTCTGGATCACTAGATTCGGAGTAGCTAACGAAAAGTTACGGCTTCAGGAAGGTCGTTGTCCATAATTCGATGTCGTTGGGAGAGATCATGTAGATGGACTGTTTCCACCTAGTAAATGAAAGAATTAAAATTTAATGATAACTTGAATTACCTTAAATTTTGATTAGTTTTCAGAACTAGCACCGTTCATATCTTTTCAAGTTGTAGGACTAAAAATACGAAATTGTGAAGTGGTCTGTCCTGACAGATTCTGGGACAGTCTTCAGGGAAGGAAACGAGGGAGAAAACGGTAGAATGAAAAGTTCTTCATAACTAGGAAGTTGTAGGAAATTACATGATGATTCTAGAAAGTATTGGTTTGCTAAATTTGGAGTTCGGGCGAATAAGTTGGAGCATTTTTACTACTGGAACAAGCGGGTAGTGCGTCCGGTAGAATTGGGTTAATTGTGTCGTCTTTGCATAGCGTAATGCTTTGGTGCTGTGACGATGTGATCTTGAGATTGTTTTGATTTGTTTGTTCAGTGAGTGTGGCCTCTGGTGCCCTTTCGCCGCCTCGCTATCTGGCTATCAAGGAATAAAGAATCAAGTGCTTGGTATAATGGTGAACAACAGGTGGTTGCCGTTGTCTTGTGATTTAATTACGCTTTGTTAAGTTATTAACTTATTACCATGTGATTTGATTACGCTTTGTTAAGTTATTGACAGCCATGGTATTAATGATGGAAAGAGAAAGAGTGTGATAACATTATTGTTTCATGAGGCATTGCATCGTTCACTTGCATAAGGGCCAGGGTGGTGAGTACTACCACGATTATGGCTATAGAGGTAGGGACCCCACCCTAACAAAGGTGGGGAGAAAAGTGTGTTACCGACGGATGAACACTTTGTTGTATCGGTATAAGCTTAAAAAGGTGCATCAAGGCATTTGCATACATGAGAATGATTTCGATAAGAATTGAGAATGAGAAGAACGAGTTTTATGTTGATGCATTATTTGCCTAACATCATGTTTAATTACTATTGTGTCTTGTACTTACTGAGTCGTGGGCTCACTCTTGTTTGTTTGCTGCTTTAGGTGATCGTTGACGGCATTACTCTTGGGAGGGTTTAGCGCACATGAAGCATGAACATCCACCTCACCCATTTAAATCACTCGGTCATGATGAACATCTATTTAGTGTATTGATCTATTTATTATTTATTTTTCATTCAATAGACTTTATTCGATTGATTTTATGTTGGTCTTGGACTACTATCTTGCTATGCGTCGTAGAGTTTAATTATCCTTGATCACCATATCATTATGCTTGTTTTATGGTGACCCATTGATGGGTTTTATCGTTAAGATGCTTGTAGTAATTTATTATTAATTGATGCTAACATTGATAGTTAGTGTAGTTTAGTGATATTTCGGACCCCGTGTTGGGTCTGGGTGTTACAAAACTGCTCAGCCTTTCATTTGGCTATGGAAATCAAGGTGTGTCGTGAAACACAAGTTCTTCTTTTGGCTTGTCATATGTGATCGTCTTAACACTCGGGATCAGTGGTAAAAAACCCGGCCAGTAACCGGTTTACCGGTCGGACCCAACAAAAAAAATCGTCCAAATTTTTTTTCCCTCTCCTCTCCATTGGATTCTCCTCCCCTGCTGCTACAGCCTGCATGTGCTGCTCCCCTCATCCAGTACATCATCTCAATTATGAGCAGGCCACTTGTCTCCCTCTCTTCCCATTTTTGCTTAATAATTCAGCCTGAGCGCCTCCCTCTCTTCGTCCATTTGCAGCAGCCCTCTCCCCTCCATTCGCAGCAGCACAAGCCCCCTCTCTCCCTCCATTTAGAGCAGCACAAGCCTCCCTCTCTCCCTCCATTTGCAGCAGCACAAGCCCCCTCTCTCCCTCCATTTGCAGCAGCACAAGCAACAGCACACAGCCACACGCAGCAGCAGCAACACAAGCAGCAGTAGGTATGGAAGCTTCATTCTCTGTTTTTTTCCTTGTCATTTGTCATCTTTCCATCTACTATTTAGCTGGCTGAAAGGCGTATAGCAGCTCTCATCCTGTCTAGGTTATTGTAGACGATGGCTTATAAATCTATCAATGTTTGGGAACATGAAGAGAGACTAGGAGGTACTGGTTGGAAGTGCAGATATTGTAATATAACAAAATCAGGTGGAGGTGTCACCCGCCTAAAACAACATCTTGCTGGGAGACACGGAGATGTTGTTGCTTGCAATGGGGTTCCGGCGGAAGTCTGAAAGCTCATGCTGGCAAGTCTTGAAGAAGCGAAGGTAAGAAAAAAATCTCTTAAAGATGAACGACTGCGAATGGAGGAAACCGCAAGAGAGCCTGTAGCTCGTGGTCCATTGTATGAAGATGCCTTCGATGATAACAAGGAAATGCAAATGGAATGGGCTCGTCGAGAGTCGTTAGAGGTACATCAGCTGCAACAAAGGGCCAAAACCAGGGGTGCGACGTTTGAACATGGTGGTGGTAGTGGAAGTGGTACGGGAAGTGGAAGTGGAAGAGGCAGAGGTAGTGGTACAGGAAGCAATGTTTTTTCGAGGATGTTTGGCAGGTCACAGTCCATGAGAGTTGATTCTGATATTTTGTGCAGCCGGACACCCGTTCAACCCCGCATTGATACAACACTTCATGGAGAAGCAAAGTCAAAACTTGAAAAAATTTGGTCTAAGTGGTTCCATAGTAATGACATTGCTGGAGTTAAAGCAGAGTGTCCTTATTTTCGTGTCACCGTCAAAGAGACACAAGAACTTGGCCAAGGGGTTCTGTCACCACGAGGGCATAAAATCGATGGGACATATCTTGATGCTAATGAACAAGAGGTAAAGGAGTATGTAGCACAGTTCAAAGAAGACTGTGATATATATGGAGTCTCCATTATGTGTGATTCATGGACTGTGCCTACACAAATGAGTATTATTAACTTCATGTTGTACTGCAATGGAAGAATGTTTTTCCATAAGTCAGTGAATGCAACCGGTGAGATACAAAATGCTGACTTTTTGTATCGTGAGATTCGTAGAGTTGTGGAAGAAGTTGGTGTTAAACATGTCATGCAGATTGTGACTGACAATGGTGCGAACTACAAGAAAGCATGCCAACTGGTAATTGAAGAGCATCCAACTTTAGTCTGGCAGCCATGTGCAGCGCACACCGTCAACTTTATGTTGAAGAATACTGGCCAGTTCGAGGAGGTTGATGCAGTTGTCAAGGCGGCTAAGAGGATTTGTCGGTTCCTATACAACCACAGTCGCCTCCATAATGAAATGCACCAACAAATTGGAGGAGAGATAGTTCGTCCAAACGCCACAAGGTTTGGAACGACATTTATTTTCTTGAAAAAATTTTGGGGTAGAAAAGTAAAGTTCACAAAGTGGATGGTGCCAAATATATGAGCCTCCAACCATTTGAGCACGACCGAGGAAGGAGGATACATGTATTCATGTCTCACAAGTAGACAATGGTGGTAGAGTATGGATTGAGTCATAAAATTGGTAGAACCAATTTACCGACTACTCAGATATGTAGACCAATAGAAACCTGCAACAGTGGCAGGAATGGTTGGAAAGACGTATGAGCTCAATTTTGAACTTCAAGACGTACTGAAGCAAGATAAGGCCACTTATGATCGTGTCATAAAGCTTATTAACAGAAGAGTTGCAATGATGAAGGACCGCACATATATAGTTCCAGGCAAGTTCATAGTTTCCTAAATCCAAACAAGAATTGCAATTTGTTGTATTTTTCTAACATTCTAAGTGTGTTTGTTTGCACAACATCGTTGCTAAACCCGCAGAGCCACAACTTATATAGTATGGGGAAGAATCCAGCCCTCGTCGCTTCCCTGACAATGGCAATTCAAAGAATAGCCGATACACCCGACGACGCAGTGCAGGCTCTAGGCGAGCTAGAATTATATCGTAATCGACGAGGTTTATTTGCTTCAAATGAGGCTTACATGAGTGCTAGTCGTCATTCTATAGGTATGTTGTTATGAACTTACGTATACATGAAAAAAGACCCATCACTATGAGTTTAACACAAATTTTATGTTACTTGTAGCTACATGGTGGATGACGTTTGGAGCGTAGACACCAACATTAACAAAATATGCCTTGCGGATTGTGTCGCAATGTGTTTCGTCTAGTGGATGTGAACGTAATTGAAGCACATTTGTATTGGTACATACACAATTGAGGAACCGTTTTGGGTACAAGAAACTACATAAACTCGTGTATGTCCACTACAATCTAATGCTACGATTACAAGAGCATGAGACTAGGAATGAAGATAGGGATGTAGATCCTTTTGGTGATCTGATAAATGCCACTCTGTACGACAGAGAGAACTCAATCCATGAGTGGCTTGATAGCTACATGATACAATCGGAGCCCCTACTAGACGAGGAAGGTGAGCCCCCATACCATCTACAGTTGTAGTTGATGCCATCCCTCAAAAGGAATTGGATAAAGCACTAGATGATGAACAGTTAAAGCAATAGACAAATAAAAATATTGCAAGAGTCATCTTGGGAAAAGGAAATATTGTAGCCAACCAACTGAAAAATTGGCTGTAGATTTTGCCTCACTTACACAAACAAGAAAACAAATGCCTGATAAGAAGAAGAAAAAGGTTATTGAGGAGGATATTGTGGGAAGCGACGAAGAAACAGAAAGTCCGCCATCTGATGAAGCCCAGTACCAAGAGTCTGGTGATAGTAGCTCTCCATCATCCGATGATGGTGCTGATGGTGGGACAGCTCATGATGCAGGGCAAGACCAACCATTGGAATTCACCTGCGAGCAAAACTTTACGCATGCTACTAAGGATGAAGACCATGGTTGTCATGCTTCAAGACCAATTCATAAGATCTACACGAGGGCTAAGGGTCGCCAAAAAGATCAATATCAGCCACATGACTCTTCTTCCTATGAATCCCATGCTAGCTCAAGGTCTACTCGGACTTATGGATGTCGAGATGCCAATCTATTGCCTTCTGGTGATGATTCTCATTTGTCAGACATCTCTTCTGATCCTAGTTTCCATTACGGTCTTGTGTCCTTTAATACCAATGCTAAAATGGTTTACCAGTGGGTCTCTTTGGTGCCATATGAGGAAAACAGCTCAGCTTAGAACTAGAGGAGATATATGAGGGTTCACTGGCCCTCTAGAGCACAACAAAAGAAATTTAAACCAATCAAGAAAAATCGATCAAATACAATACAAAGCCTAGAATGGCTGCATTATATTAAGGGGGTTAGGTGTTTACATGACTCCAGAAAACACAGCAGATAGGCTATGCTAAGTCATGACACAAGGTACACACGCATCGTCTATAAAAGAAGAAAACAAAGAGTGCTTGCAACCAAAATACTGCTAAGGCAAGCACTGCTAGTTAAACTAAGCTAACTACTCCCACATAGCGACGAAGACTTCGGGATCGGTCTCTCCTTCCTGGAGAGGCAGGTAGTAGTAGAAGGGCGCTTCTCGCAGAAGATCTAGGTGCATCTGGCTCAGGCGGTTGAAGGCAAAGCGTCTTTGCGTCTTGGGCCGCTTGAACAAGCGCTGCAGGAGGTCTCGGTGCGAAGGTGTGAGCGATGAACTCACCCTCTCTAGCATAGAGAAAAACTTCCATGGTCCACGACTCTTGGTCCATGGTCTGAGTCTTTCGGCCTCTGAAGATAGGCTTGCGGAGGTAATCCAAGTGGTGCATGAACTGGCGGAGAATGTCCACGAACTCAACTCCGTCTTCTTCATGAGAGCAGAAGTCCCACGGGGCATCGGTAAGCCAGGGTTGCCATCTACAAATTTTGAAGCAGTGAGGAATCGGACCGAGTACAAACTCAAGTGAAGTCAGGGGAAGTGATGAACTAAGATAGATGAGTAAGAGCAATAAATATATTATATTTTGCCAAAACTTTTTATAAATTTTGAAAATAGGACTCAAGTCCCTAGGCTCTGTGGATATCGTGAGGATATGTGCACGATCTCAGGATGATGAGTCAATTGGCAATGGCTTTGTTGGTTTGCAAAATCTCGCGTTTTCGGGGTTTGCTTCATACTGTCAGACCACAGGCGGTCGGCCGGTGGTGTCAGGCGGTCGGACCGCTTGATGGGACTGATCGGACCGCGGTGGTGGCTGGTCGGACCAGGCCGACCTAAAATTGGTTTTGGAGCTAATCCAAAAATAGGTTGTGTAAGCGGTGAGGGAGTCTCTGGATGTGGTTGCATCATTTTGGAGCTCCAGTCAAAAGTTCTATTGAGTTAAAAATTCGAAGGTTTGGATTTTCAATTTGGAATTTTGGCTAAGTCCTTTAGGCGGTCCGATCGTAGTTGTAGGAGCGGTCGGCCAAGCATGAAATCGGTCGGACCAGGCCTTGTGGGGCGATCGGACGGCGTGATGACTTGGAGGTTAGCCAAGTTTGCATTGAGTTGATTTGATTGTGTTTCATGTATGGTTATCAATGCTTTATTGATGTATATTGCATTCGGAGCTAACGTGGGTCAAGTTGTGAAGAACTTGTTCCGGAAGCGGTTTGTTTGTCTATTCTTTGCGGTGGCTTGCGTGTCAACGGCGTCAATGGTGAGTGGATCGGGACTACGCTTGGAGGCGAGGTCGAAACGATCGTGGATCTGGGTGAGTCGTGTGACTCAAGCATGGTGCGAGATGGGCAAGATGGATCGAGCAGGTGGTTTGGCAATTTGGTTGGATCGGCGGTGCGGATATCGGCGCAAGTCTGCGGGAGGTTCGATGGGATTGGACAAGAGAGGCTTGGCGGCGCGATGAGCTGTTGATCAACCTACACGTGGTGAAGCGCGATTGCTTCAGCAGATGTTGTGTGTGGGTCCCATGTGTGAGTGGGTCCCAAAAGAGAAACCCTAGTCCTCTCCTATAAATAGAAGGGGGGAGATGTAAAACCCTCTTGAAGCTTCCATTTGGTTTGCCCCTTCCTTTTTCTAAGGTTAGGGTTTGGAGAGGAAGAGAGGGAGAGATTGTGATTGCTCCTTGGTGAGCTCTTGTCCTCCTTGAGGGAGTGGCTTTGTAAGCATCTTGTGAGATCAATCAATCTTGTGATGCTTGCTTGAGAGATCATTTGTCTCCTCTTTGTGTTCTTCTCTCATTTGGATGAATTTAGTGCTTCCTTGATTCAAGGGTTTATGCTTGGTCTCTTGACCCATCTTGTCTTGCTTTGATGTGTGGGAATACTCCTAGAATCGTCTAGACCATCAATTCCCACAAGCAAGTCTTGAATCAAAGATTTTTATATTTCTAGGGTTTGTGCACTTCTTTGTTTAATCCTTGAGAGATCGATTCTGCGAAGTGGATCTGAAGGATCGTCGCTAGAAATAGGTCTCTAATATCATTAGGGAGGTGTGCTCGAAATTTGGTCAAGTTTCATTGGTTGAATCAAAAGTTGGATCAAATTTCGTTTTGGATTTGGGCTTCTTTTTCAGTACTGGACTGAACCGGTCAGACCGGTGTTTCAACGGCGGTCCGACCGCTCAGATATTCAGACATTGATACGCCGTCGAACCGCATCCACCGGTCCGACCGCCGATTAATTCTTTGGTCGGATCATTGGTTGACCGTCGGTCCGACCGCCGTGGTAGCCGATCGACCGCGTGCCCAGATCAACCCTTTGAGTTTAAGTCTCCATTTGTGTCGTGTGGTTGTCGGGGTTTGTCGAATTCAGCACAAGGCTTCCGTTGTGTGCTTACTGATCTTCTTAGCTTTCATAGCTAAAGGAGTAAAGTTCGTGTTGAATTTGACTTAGGCGAGAAAGTTGTGAAAGCGCCTATTCACCCCCCTAGTCGCCTTTCCGGTCCTACAGGCTCGACCAGTCTAACTAAGACTCCTACAGTCATATGCTCTGATACCAGCTCTGTCGGACCCAGATTTTTTAATCTCGAATCCTCTGCGAATAATTGTGCTATTCCCTTGATCAGTAGATAGCACTCACAGATACATCACTGAATCATTTCATACATGGCGTTAAACCATACCATTCCATAATTTAACACATCAGAGTTTACATAGACCGCATCGGGTCAAGTTTTACAATAAAGGCCGAACAGGCCAAATGATTACATCACAAAAGTAGCGGAAGCGACAACGGAAGCAAAAGGGGGTGAGGGCACATCTCTCCACGAACAGCGGCGGGAAACACATGTACATCCGATATTACCCAAAGCTCAGATAATATAGGATGCACCTAGGTACCAGCGGAGTCAGCTAGACTGGGGCGAGACTAGAACAACTAAGAACTAAACTATGCTTCAAGAACTCCTGGGTCTTCAGACATCTGGTTCCTCGTAGTAGGCGTAGTCTCCTTGCTCCATATCATCTTGGGGGTTTGGGGGAGGAGCGAGAGTGAGCACAACTACCGTGCTCGCGAGCCAATACACAGTATGCAATAGATATACATGCAAGGCTTAACAAGGATGGCTCGGGTTCTTTTATTTGCTAAAGCAACATTTTCAATTATCATAAGTACAAATCCCTATGACTTAGCATTTTAAACAAATTGTATTTTTATTAAAGAGAATAAGTGCAATTATTAAATAACAGTAGAGGTTACCTCCACCTCATGCTTAATTTTGATAGCGGTTACATCCACCGATTATCAACACTTTGGGTAAGGCTACCGGAAAAATCCAAAACAAAAATTGGGATGAGCCCACCACATTTCATTCCACCCACAAGGTTTTTGAAATAGATCTAACTCGGTTAAGTTCCATGTCCGCCTTTGGCCGTAGGCGGTACTGCTTAAGCAGCTTTAGACTCTGCGAGAGGTTGTACACTGTACCCACAAGAGATAATCATACTCGTTACCCACATGATTCCTTAGTCATGTAGTTGAAGCGATCGTCACAAGAACATTTCAAACTATCTTGCCCTTAGTCATCTCACCCCTATGGCCAATTCCATAAGTTGTGCGGGATGCTTACCACAACGACTAAGCGCACTGCACCGCCACAACGACTAGCGCGGTGATAACTTCACCGTTTTCGATGTCCCATTCAAGCTAGCATACGTCCTGCCGCTTGCACACTTCTAAACACCAGTTGTGAGATGACATTCAGGGTTCAATAATTTTACTAAGCCAAGTTGCACTTTGCAAACTTGCGGTTGTACTTGTTTTACGAGAGGTCATGACAAGATTAAGTCCTTAATTCATCGGGCGGTTCATACCACATACCAACCATTCTCGTGCTACGTCCGCACCCACCACTCTTTCCATCCGTCCAGATGTGGTACTAGCAAGTTGTTTAGGGTTTTGGGAAGGAAAACCAATTAATGCAACACACCAGTCATCTACATCCAATGACTACCCCAAAACCATTTTTCATGTTTAAAGGATGATGATTGGGACATTTATTGTCCCGGTACTTAAGCAGGACTAGCATGTCGCTTAAGTACAACCTAGGCTAGTATTTACCACATATTTACTCGGGTGACAAAGAATACTGTATTCGATTTATCAAAGGATGACTTAATAAGTAATTAATCAGCAAATGGGTATTTAACTATCTTAAGCTTTAACATACATTTGATTACAAAAGTAAAGCATGCACTTTGATATTTTAAATAAACATAGTTTGCATAAAATGTAGGCTCAGAATGATCAAAGTATTGACTCGCCTTGGTTAAAGGCAGCGGGGTCTTGGTATTCTTGAGCTTGATCGAAGTTGAGGTCTCTGGCGTCTTCGAACCCTAATTGGACGAAAGTACCGGAAAAAGACACAACAGCAAAGAGAATAAATAAATACCAAACTCATAATAAATGAACTCCAAAATGAACAAGACCAGTGCCATTAGCAAGATCTTGATTTTATAAAATTTTAGAAACTGGTTTCATAATTTTTGGAGTTATAAAGGAAAAGATATAAATTTTTGAAACTTTAAAACAATTTTTCAATTAAACCAAAAATCAGAAAATTAGAAAAACTCCCGTGCTGACACGTGGCACGCACTGTGCACGGGTCCATGCACTGTAGCGTGGACTTAGTTCACGCCGCCGGTCCACGGGCACTGTTGCGTGGACCGAAGGCCGATTTGAACTGCGCGGGTCTACGGGTCCACGAGTCCACGGTATAGTATCACGGGCCCACCTGCCAGAGACACAACGCGGGGCTGGGCCCACTTGCCAGCGCGACGACGGCGTTAAAAACGGCAATGCGCTCGGCGCGTCGCCTCGTCTTCTCCCGAAGCACGGAGAAAACGAGGGGAGCGGGAGCGGGTGAGGGAGAGGGAGGCGAGGCGCGCGCGGCGGCCGGAGGGAGGAGGTGACGGCGCGGGCGGAGGGCGAAGCGACGGCGGCTCAGCGAGCGGCGGAGGAGGCGCCGGCGGGACGGGCCGGAGAAGATGGCAAGGGAGAAGGCGGCGAGGCGGCGGCCGAGGCTCGGGAGGGGCGGTGGAGTGGAAGGGAGGAAGGGAGGTGGCCCGACTTCTTATAGCCGTGGAGGAGGAGGAAGAAGGAGAGGGGCGGAGGCGCACTGCGGTCCGGGCGGGCGTCAGCGAGAGGATTAGCGAGGAGGGTGGTGGCGGAGGTCGGGCGAGGAGGAGGCGACACGTGAGGCGGGAGGGCCGATGATGGCGGCGTGGATGGGGCGAATCGCGAAGGATTAGCAAGGATGGGCGGTGAGGGGATGGGGCGGCGATCGCGTGGTCGGCGACGGAACCGGAGAAGCGGCCTTCGGATTGGGGGAGAGGGGCGGTGGCATGCGGCGCGGGCAAGGCGGCGGAGGCCGGGCCTAGGCGGGCGAAGACCGGGCCGAGGCGGCGGAGACCGGGCCGAGGCTGGCCAACCCGATGTGAGGGTTTGAGTACGCAGATTTTGAATTTTGAAAACCAAATTTTTTATTTTGAAATCTCAATTGCAAAAACAAGATGTTACAACACTTTAGAACGCTTTGACGAGAAAACTGCTTTAGAGAGTGAAGCTACTAAGGAGAACTTTTTATGTATAACTTGAAACACTTTCTTATTAATATTTGTATTATTCTAAATTTAAATTTACTAATTACCATTTTTTGGTTTTTTTCCGGTTACCGGCAGGTAACCGGTCCGGAGAAAACCAAGATTCAAATTTTAAAATTCAAATTCGCCCTTTTTTTTTAATTTCCCGGCGACCGGAAACGGGATTTCGATCCTGCTCGGGATCTCCGGAGGAGAATTTTTGTTGTTGAAAGCCATGCCTGTATTCTCTGTCCTCGTGGATCAGAAGACGCGCTCCTGCATCTTTTCTTCTCTTGCACATTTAGTAGGAGATGTTGGAGATTTCTAAACATTGACCGGGAGGTTCACGCTTGAGTTGTTCGATATGTTGGATGATGCACGGCAAATATTTCGACCGAAATGCCTCATGGAAGTAATTATCATTGCCTGCAGACAACCTGGACCCATCGCAACAAGATCATCTTTGACAATGGAGTTCTATCATTTGCTAATTGGAAAAGAGAGTTTAAAGAATACTTTACTCTGGTTATCCATAGAGTAAAGCCATCCCATGAAGAGTTCCTTAAAGAATGCCTGAGTAGTCTTTTGGTTTTAGTCTTTGCTCCTGGTTGAGCGCTTATGTATATTCTCTCCCTATCTTCTTGTACCTTTTTCTTTTTTATTATTAATATATCTGACATACAGTAGGGCCTCCACTCCTGTTTTCGTTCAAAAAAAAAAAAAACTATGGACTTATGATATGTTTACCTTGTACAGATAGAGGTTAATGCGATATTAGCCTGCTTCAAGAAAGGTAACAGTATCACAAATTTGGATCATGCCCAATCAGAATCTTGATGACAGCTCTAAAAATTCATGATGCGCCACAATGCTTTCACAATCAGAGAGACCACAGAACCACTCTGCAATATCCATTCTGTTAGAGATATATATTAGAGATAGAATAGAACTCTAGATATTATTTGATTTCCTTATCTGTAACATCTTCTTGTGTATATATATTGGCCCTTTGGCCTCATATTGAATACAGCGCTATTCCTAACATGGTATCAGAGCGTACCTAGGGTTTAGGGTCTCGCCTCTGCTGTTCGCGCCGCCCTTTCGCTGAGACGGTATCTCTGATTCATTGCGCGCCCCAGCACGGCATCCCCTCTCCGCCGCATCTCAGTTGGCGCCGTTGCCAGGGGCCGCCGTCGCCTCCTCGCTATCGTCGTCGACGGAGAGGTCAGTGCATGCGCTTCGCCGCCTTGACGCTTCCGTTCCGCCGCGCCGCCTCCTCCGAGCAGCGGCCCCTCCGCGTGCGCTGAGCGCCCGCATCCGTCGGATCCGGAGCCGCCGCGCCTCCTGGTCGGCCTCGCTCCGGCTCCGTGGCGCTCCTCCGTCGCACCACCAAAATCGCTCCGCCACCACGCTCCGTGGCCGCTCCTCCCGCCGCGCCGCCCGCCGAAGGGCTCCGCTCCTCGAGGCTCCGCCGGCTGCCAAGCTGCGGCGGTCGCCACTGCCGCCATCTGCGAGCCGCCGAGCCGCCACCGAGCCGCGCCTCCGTGAGCCGCCGCCGACCAAGGGCTCTTCGAGGACCACCTCGGGCGACCGCCTCCCAGTGCGACGCGCGCCGCCGCCTTGCGGTTGCGCGCCGCCCGCTTCTAGCGAGGATTAGGGTTCCTAATCCTGCGTGTCTGCGTGAAGGTGGCGGCTTGTTTAAACAGGCGGTTGAAAGTAAAAGAAAAAAAAAAAAACGTCGGTCTAATCGCGCGTCCGGCGCCGCCTATTAGACTACGTTACCTTAATCGCCGCGCGTCGGCGCCGCCTACCAATGGGCACCGTTTCCCTCCCGCATTGCCGGTGATCTTGACGGTGTTAACTACACCGACTTCGTGTCTCACATGCGCATCCATATCGTGGTCTTCGTCTTTAGGCGTCCTCTCTGGCGATGTCACACATCGCCATGCCCTACTTCTCAGGCGGAGCCTCGTGCATTGCGCTTCCCCAACAGTGACAAAGTCGCTATTGAAATCACGGCCTTCTCGATGAGAAGGCGCCTCGCCTACCAAGATGCTCGGACTCCTACATGGATCGCTTGACTACCTACACTCGGTGGTGTGACGACGATGCTCGTTCGCTGCTTTGTCCTCATCGCGATGTTGACCTCGATTTTCTTACGAGATTGTGGGATTTTCATCGGTGTCGGATGTGGACTCATCTTCGGCAAGATTCTGAACCCTCGAGATGCCCTCTACACATCGATAGTTAAATCGGAGCACTCTCTTGACCGGGTGATACTCTTTGTTGGCGCCTTCTCGCTCGAGTTGTGATGCTCAAGGTCAATCGGACTCTCTTCGCCTTCTTTGGTATCGTTCTGATACGTCTTTGCTTGGTGTCCGTCTTGTCTGGAGTTTCAGCGTATCTCGAGTTCCTTACTCGTCTTAAATCCCCGAGTTCGGCGAGGCGTGCCCGACTACTTGCACGCCACCTCGTGTCACTCTTAGAGGCCCTTACGAGATACGTGCGAGAGAGACTCGTGCGAGTGGTCTTTGCGATGCCACTCCCTCTATGCTCGCCGCCGTACACTGCTACACCGCGCTTCACGCTTGATGACTGCCTCCTCGGTAGTTGCCACGGTGGTGGTGGCGCCCTCCATCTGGCGGTGGTGGTCCTCGCTTTGCTCCTCTCTGCGACAAGATCGGCCACATTGAGTCTCGAGTGCTACAAGAAACAACGACATATTTCCTGCCGTTCTTCTCCTAGCACCGCACGGTACTTCTACATCGGCGTCGCGCCGACTACTTCCGCGTTTTCTCTCAGGCGGGGAGATAGCGGACTTGATGGCCCGCTTTCGCTTGAGTTCTTCCTCGGCGAGTTCTGCGGAGTTACTGCGACCGACTCTTGAGCATCGAAACCACCTCCTACAGAGCAGGTACCTCCCGTGGATCCTTGATTAGGAGCATCCTTCCACATGACTTCCGATTCTTCCACTATCTTTTGTTACACCTCTTGATTCCCCGCGGTGTTCTTACTGGCGATGGTACCTCTCTTCTGTCTGCAGTGAGGACCTCTTAGCAACTCATCTTTTCATGTTCCTTACATTGCTCATGTTCCTCGCCTAACCATGCGACTTCTTTATCTTTGGGCGATTCTTGACCTTGGTTATCGGATCATTCTCGACTCGACTCTTGTTGTGTTCGGGACCGCCACACGGGAGCTACGGTTGGTTCGGCCTCGGCGCCTTGACTCGCGGCGTCTCTGGGAGCTTGGTGGCTTCACCTTCCTTCCGCCGCCACCGCCGCCGCCAGATCTCTCGCCTCTGCCACTCCGTCTCTGGCTCTTTCCAACAATGGCATCACCGTCTTGGCCATCTGTGTGGCTCTCATTGTCGTCTTTAGTTCGTCGTGGTCTTAAGGTCTGTCTCGGGAGGCGTGTCTCTACATTGTCGGTGTAAGTTAGGCAAGCGACTTGACTTCCTTATCCTCATAGTGAGTCGGTGTCTCAACGTCCATTTGATCTTGTTCATTCGGATGTTTGGGGTCCGGCTCCGCCGTTTGAAAGGGGTCATCGATACTATATCATATTTATAGATGATTTCTCTCGCCACACTTGGATATATTTCATGTTTTCGTAGTGAGGTCTTGTCTATCTATAAGCAGTTTGCCACTATAGTTCGCTTTGCAGTTCTCCACTCCTATTCGTGTCTTTCGTGCTGACTCTGCTGGCGAGTACCTCTCTCATCACCTGCGCAGTTTCCTTGCTGACCAGGGCACTCTCGCTCAGTTCTCTTGTCCTGGTGCTCATGCTCAGAATGGTGTTGCTGAGCGCAAGCATCGTCACCTCCTTGAGTCGGCTCGTGCACTGATGATTGCCGCCTCTATTCCACCTCACTTTTGGGCGGAGGTGTTTCCTTGCCACCTATCTCGTCAACATCGACCTTCTTACGCTCTTGGCGCAATCCCTATTGGCGTCTCTGTGGTCTCCTTCGACTACTCGCGCCTTCGTGCATTTGGCTGCGTTTGCTCGTTCTCCTCGCCTCGAGAACGCACCAAACCGATCGCTCGATCCATTGAGTGTGTTTTTAAAGTGCAGTGCGAGCACAAGGGCTATCGGTCTTTGGGATCTGATGGCCGGCGGATCGCGGATTTCTCGGGATGTGACTTTCGGCGAGTCTCGTCCCTTCTACCCACGTCTGTCTCTCCTTGACTTCCTCTGTGGAGTCTCTGTCTTTTGACCTTTCGGATACACCTATCTCTGTCTTGCCCTCGTTCACCCGTCCCACCGAGTCTCCACATATTTCTCCGTGGCCTCTCGCCATTGTCACCACACGCCGTCTCCTGCGGCTCCTCGGGCTCCCCACTACACTCGTCTACACTCGTCGACCTCGTGTTGAGGATCTTCGGATGAACCCACTTCTCCCGATGTTTCATCTTCTTACGATGTTTCATCTTCCCCGATGGGCCATCTTCTCCTCGCTTCGCTCTCCGTGATCGCCGATCGATTCGCCCCCCCTGTTTGCCTTTCTTTGGTGCGGCTACTTGTGAGCTCCCTTCACGGGATCTTGTTACTCATCTGAGTGGCGGCATGCCATGGCCGAGAGATTCTTGCCCTCGGCGTCTTGGTACTTGGGATCTTGTTCCTTTTCATCTCACTCGTCCCATCACATGTAAGTGGGTCTATAAGATTAAGACTCGCTCGATGACTCTCTTGAGCGCTATAAAGCGCGTCTTGTTGCTCGTGGCTTCCAGCGAGGCATGGTCGTGACTACTGACGAGACTTTTTGCTCTGTGGCCCACATGACCCTTTGTCCGCGCTCTTCTTTCGGTGGCGTCATTGCATGCCATGCATTCTCGGCTTGATGTCAAGAATGCCTTTCTTAATGGCGAGTTGCGTGAGGAGGTCTACATGCATCCGCCACACAGGTATTCATTCACGAGGGCATGGTGCATGCCATGCCGTCGCTCTCTCTATGGCCTTAAGCAAGCCCCTCGTGCTGGTTTGGCGCTTCTCCTCTGTGGTCCCTGCTGGCGGCTTTTGAGCAAGTGATCATGATCTGCACTCTTTGTCCACACTTCGCCTCGTGGTCGGACTCTTCTTCTTACGTATGTTGATGATATGATCATTCTAGGAGATGACTCGAGTACATTGCCTTTGTCAAGGCTCGTCTTAGTGGCGATTCCTTATGTCGGATCTTGATCCTCTTCGTTACTTCCTTGGGATTGAGGTTACTTCCACTCGGATGGTTTCTTTATGTCCCAAGAAAGTATATTCAGATCTTCTTGATCGCGCCTCCCTCAGCGATCAACGTCCTATTGAGACTCCTATGGAGCTCAATGTTCACCTCGACCCTCGATGGCGAGCCTCTTTACGATTCGACTACGCTTCTCGCCACCTTGTTGGGAGTCTTGTCTACCTTCTTTGTTACTCGTCCGGATATCACTTATCCGGTTCACATTACGAGTCGGTTTGTTTACTCCCACTCGGGTCCCTCGGACCACCTTCTTGAGTTCTGCGATACCTTCGTGGGACTATCTCTCGCCGTCTCTTCTTTCCACGCTCCACTCGCTCTGACTTGAGCTTATTCGGATGCTACTTGGGCGGCGATCCCTCGATCGCGGTCTATCTCTGCTTCTTGTGTTTTTCTTGGTGGTTAGCTTATTGCCTAGAAGCGAAAAGCAGATCTGCGGTGTTCCGTTCGAGTCTGCGAGAGGTGAGTTGCGTGCTATGGCTCTCTTGGCAGCAGAGATTACTTGGCTCACGGTGGTTACTTGAGGATTTTGGTGTTTGTTACTACAGAGCTCCTCTCTTGTCGAGACGATACAAGTGCTATCAGTGTGCGTGACCTGTGAAGCATGAGCTCACCAAGCATATTGGTGTTGATGCTTCCTTCATGAGGTCTTGTGTGCATGATCGGTGATTGCTCTTGATATGTTCCTTGAGCTTGGATAGCGGATTTCTTCACGAAGGCCTAGACTCGAGCACAGCATGGCTTCTATCTCTCCAAACTCAGTGTTGTTGATCCACCATGAGTTTGAGGGGGGGTGTTAGAGATATATATTAGAGATAGAATAGGACTCTAGATATTATTTGATTTCCTTATCTGTAACATCTTCTTGTGTATATATATTGGCCCTTTGGCCTCATATTGAATACAGCGCTATTCCTAACACATTCAACAACATAAAGAGATGGCTGAAGAAAATTTTCAGGACAACTAGGACATACGAACTAGATAAGATAATGGTGAAGACAAATAACTTATGCCGTGAATACTAAGATCAGAGGTAAGGATGGCCACCTAGATGAAATTCTTGGTTGCTAAAAGGTAAATTGACAAACACATTCAGAGTTTCAGACCTTCGAATTTTCCCATTCTTGATTGTGGGTTTTGCCAATGGTACATTGGACTCGGATCCTCTGCGCTTAGTTCGGGAAAAATGTCACCTTACGCCTTTTTGGAACGTAGGACATCTAAAAAACAAAAAAAAAACTTATAAACTGAGATCGTATCGTGTTAGAAACATGCATAATTTGTCGCCATAAAGAAAGGAAAAAAGAAAAAGGATGCACAGTGAAGTTCCAAGGGTTCATTCCCTATTTGCCACGGAAGTTGGTGTATCCTTAAAATATCATCGCGAAATTGATCTTCCTTTCATTGCCATCGATTCTCAAATTTTATCCCGTTTTTACCCCCCCTAGTCTCGTTAGGTCCAATGGTTAAAATACATATCTTACCCTTCTTCTTCCTCCTCACTCTTCTTCTTCATGCCCTAGTCTCCACCAGCCGACGCCGCCTACCTGTCCTGTTGGCCATGGGTTGGAGTGGAGCAGGTCGTAGAGCGTGCCATTGGGCATGTACTCGACGACGAGGAGGCGCAGGTAGTGGTGCGCGTTGGCGGGGCGGAGTCAGAGAAGCCGAGGAGGTTGACGAGGCGTAGGCCCCAGACGGAGGAGAGGATGCGGATCTCGTTGTCCACCTCGGAGCGGCGCAGGAAGGGGCGCTTGACGGCGACCATGCGGCCGGAGGGGAGAATGTCCTCGTAGACGACCCTCGTGGTTGCCCTTCCCGAGCAGCGCAGCGTTCGCGAAGTGGGAGGTGGCCGCCTCCAGGTCGGCGTACCCAAACCACTCAATCTCTGGTGCCGCCGTGGCGTGGGGCAGCGTGGTGGGCTTGGGCTGCGACCTACGCAAGATGGGGAGCGGCGAGATGGAGCGGCACGTGGCCACAGACGAGTTCACGCTGCAGGAGAGATGGGGGGAGAGAGAGAAGATGGGAGAGCTAGAAGGATAAATATATCTTTTGCATATTAATTGGCAGTCAACACATGGTTGACCGACACAAGTGGCAAAAATCGAAATAGAATTTAAGAACCGATGGTAATGAAAGGAATATCAATTTCGATGGTATTTTAGGGATACAGCTAACTTCCAATAACAAATAAGGAATTAAGCCAAGTTGAGGTTCCAAAACTGATAGCTCATCTCCATTCCAAGCATCGATTTTGAGCAATCATAGTTTGCAAACGCGTGGCCTTTTGAATAGCACGGTAAAGGGAATCCTGGTAGACAGCTTCATCAGCCAAGAAATCTCTCCCCTTCCATCCAATCCCAAGTCCTAACTGATCAGCACGCATGAAAAAACAGAGTAGAAATGGTGGCATTGCCATTCCATTTCTGTGGGAAGTGCAAATAAGAGCGTTCTGCAGAGGCATTTCATTTCTGTGCAAACTGCGAAGAAACGCGCCACCTATTTGTCTGCCCCTAAAAAATTCACACAAGTTGGTAAAAAATGTCTCCAGCTAAGACCCGCCGGCTACTATAAAAATATGGCTATCCTTGTACAGAAAAAGGAAATGCCGATGAATTGAATAACACACAGATTTAGATTTTAGACAATGACAAATTCACATTAGGAGTGCCTCCCTACTCGCTAGCGGAAAGAATTATTATTATTATTATTATTTAATAAAAAAGAGCAATCATCATGAGGCTTGCTGTGTACTGAAATGACCCAAAGCTAGCTTACTTTGGAGAAAAATATATAGAGACGGTCTATCAGCATCCAGTTAAAACCTCAGTGCAAACATCCGCATGGGAAATCGGGTACCTACATCTCCTTTTCACCTGTATCCTTCTTCACATGTCAATCTACAGGACAGAACAATTCAGATTGCAACAACGGTGTTGAGCCAAATCAGCCATCCCCAACCAAGTTCCATCACCAGAGATTTCAACTAGACCAGGATTACGTGTGCCTTGCTTGTAGTTATTTCACGTTCGGCTTCGGGGAGTAGCGGAATGGGGAAGCACGGGGGCCGTCGGATAGGCTCCTCATTGGCTGCTGCCCGTTCCGCGCAAAGGAGCCCTGCACCTTGAGGCCATGGCTGTTCCTACCGTTCATGCTGCTCGAGTGCGCCATTCTCTCAGCTTGCGTTGTCTGGTAGAAGTATGAGGAGCTAGCCATGTCCTTGAGGTTGAGCAGCGGCTCGAGAGCTTCGACCACTTGGCTCATCAGTGGCCGGGCTTTGGGGTCCCGACTGAGACAGGCACGTGCTAATTGTGCTGCCTTCTGGGCACCTTTGACTGAGAAGTTACCCTCCAGACGAGGGTCAATTAACTTGTAGAAGCGCTGCCTCTCTCCTATGAGAGGGCGTGCCCACTCAACAAGGTTGTGCTCGCCGTTTGGGCGGTTCTTGTCCATTGACCTGCGTCCTGACATCATCTCAAGAAGCACCACACCAAAGCTATACACATCGCTCTTTGATGTCAAATGACCTGAAAAGAGGAAAAATATGCAAGAAATAATATGATATCAAGTAAACATGACAACAAAGGTCAAATAACTAACTACCAGAGGAAAAAGGTATTTAAACTTCAATTGCACAAGGTAACCAAATAGCATTCCAATATCCAGTACCAACATTGCCTTTCAATTGAGAAGACAATGAGGATCTTCATTGGCAAACATAGTAAGATTTTATTAGGATTAGTAACGCAATAGTAGTTTTGCCAGGAAATCAATTCGCTGTATGTACCATGCAAACCGCCATATCCGTTTCCAGACAGACAGAATACTTGGAGAACTAATCATAGAGAGACACATGTACTACTACTTTAAATTGTGTGTATATATCTTATAATTAGTATATGAGTATACCCAAAGTGATAAAAGAGTATGCTAAGTTCTTTTAGGTGGTATATCAGAGATGAGAGTGGCTCCAACTAACACTAAATTGTGTGTATATATCTTATAATTAGTATATGAGTATACCCAAAGTGATAAAAGAAAGTATTAATCCTATATTAGAATTTGTGTAGTTATGTGCAAATCTACATGGGGTACACCCTATTAACATGAGCGTCAGACTCCCTGTCCCTTCTACTTAGTAATCCCCAGATAAACTGTGAGGACATATTACATGAATGAACAGATACACTCAATTTAGTTACACCTGACACAGCCAAAGCAACTAGTTGAAACTTTGTATATTACCAAAAAATTGTTAAAATCATAAGCACGACACTTATCACTACAGCATCACAATGTCTTCTAAATTCCAACAAGCATCATTTCCATATCTTTAAGCATGTCAGTAAGAAAGATCAAATGATGCATAGTAACGTATGCAAGTATTGCAAATCACCTTAGCTCCCGTTTTTTCTTTATAAATAGCAGGAGATATGACTTCTTAGGAGAGGTCTCTTCAGAACTGGTAAGTTATGTATGATGAAGCACTTACCTGTCATGACATATTCTGGAGCTGCATACCCATAGGTTCCCATTACTCGAGTAGACACATGAGTTTTGTCACCTACAGGACCATCTTTGGCAAGCCCAAAATCTGAGAGTTTTGCATTGTAATCCTGCAAGAGCATATGTAAACATATGAAATGACAGGATGCGGGTCATGTGCTGCACAATGCATAATCCAATTCATGGATTTAACCCTCACCGCATCTAGTAGTATATTAGATGTTTTAAAATCACGATAAATGACTGGTCTTTCTGCTTCTTCATGAAGGAAAGCAAGACCCTTTGCTGCCCCAAGAGCAACCTTCATTCTGATGGACCATGGGAGAGGAAGGGACCCTACAGTTGAATCAAAATTCATGTAAGCTTCAATATTTCCACCTAATTAATTAAATTTTCCAATTGAAAGATACAATGAGCAAACACTTTGGAATGGGTACTCTAATATGATAAGAGTTATTTCCTTAAGAAAAGGGCAGAAATTCTATGAAAATTTAAAGCTTCAATGGCTTGAGAACTGGTCAGTAACATACTTCTGAATAGATGGTTATCCAAACTTCCACGAGGCATAAATTCATATACCAGCAATCTTTGGTCATCTTCATCACAATATCCAATTAGTCTGACCAAATTGGGATGGTGAAGGTTACCAAGAAAATCAACTTCTGCCTGCAAAGAATGAAATATAGTAGAATACGGGACACAATCATTGTGAATCCTAATGAAAAATGGATAGCGAAAATTATCAAAATAAAAATAATTTGAATGATGAACAAAGCACATACCACCCATTCTTTGTGCCCTTGAAGCCCATCATGATTGAGTGTTTTGACAGCAACTGTAAGGCCTGTACCAGGTTTCACAGGCGCGGTTCCATTCTCTTCAATCCACCCTTTAAACACACACCCAAAACCCCCTTCTCCAAGAAGACTCTCGGGCCTGAAGTTCCGCGTGGCACATTTTAGATCATTGAATGCAAACTTGCGCAACTGCGAGGCAACCTTTATTTCCTCTCCAACTTTAGATGCCGATGAACTGCTCTCAGCATTACTAGTAGATGTTGAGCCTGAGACTACCGATGCAACCGGTTGGTTCCTGCTACCATTTTCTGTTGACTTTTCTGCTGTTCCATGAAATGGATAACAGTTTTAATACGCCATACCAATGACAGAATGTCTTCTGAACAATAGAATAAGTCCCCACACTAACAATGTGAAGAAACACAATTTCAATCTACACAGCAAAATGTGAGGTATGACTGAAGGACACAGTGAAGTGCAAGTTTAGTTATGGGGGTATGGACTTAGTATTGTATAAGCTGTGTGATTAGTTACTTGTATAGGGGGTTATTTGCTTATTTTGCCCACTCATGTAGCTGTACATAGTGGCCTTTGGCCCAAGGAATGAAGGATGGGTCCATTCTCTAACATGGTATCAAGAGCCTAGTTTTTTTTTTCCGAAAGCCTAGTTTTTTTTTCGAGCTCACCTCTTCCACCGCCGCTGCCACCTGGCCGGTCGTTGCTTCCTCTTCCCGGTCCTCCCGCCGCCACTGCTTCTTTTCGTTGTAGCCGCCGCCGATCTGGCCGCCGCTGCCGTTAATCCCTCTGTTGCCGCCCTGGATCCAGCCTCTGCTACCTTGGATTCGGCCGTGGCCCCTTCCTCATCTCTGGAGCTTGCCGCCGCCGCGAGTTCGACTCCTCAGGCTCCTCTGTCTGCCGCCTCAAATCTCTTCTCCACCACCACCACCACCACGGGAGACGCTACAACTGCCTCAACTCCTCCCCTCGACACCGCTCTCCGTCGATCTGTCGCCGCGCGCGCGTCGAGATCGCTCTGTCGCCACGCCACGGAGATACCACTCTCGCCTCGGTCATATCCCACATAGAGCAGCCGTCGGTGCTCTCCTATGCCGCCGCTGTTGCCGGGCCCTCCTTGTCTCGGGCAGACGCCGCGTCGGGTCTCAACTGATTCGTGTTTTGCTGCTCGTGCTGGATCAAATGGCTACCACCAGTGGCTCGTTCACCATCCCGCTCTCCCAGGTTCGGTTTGATGGGACGAACTTCCAAGAGTAGGCTGTTCACCTAAGGATTCACCTCACCGGCGAGCAACCTTGTTCGCCTCGCCCTACACCGCCAGTTCTGCCTGCTGGGTCCAGATCAGGCTGCTCAGGGGGGCGCAACTGTTGCTCTGGAGGAGGCCCCGGAGCTCTACCAGTTTGAGTTGCACATCTATGAGAGATGGTAGGATGTCGAGGCTTATGCTACCGCCATCCTGGTGGGCAGCATGCCCGTGGCTATCTCCATGGATGTGGCGGAGCTACTGACGACTCAACTGATGTGGGAATGCCTCAAAGCTCACTACCAACCGACGAATGGTGTTATGTACCTCTTCGTCATGCACCAAGCGCACTCCTTCAGAAGCTCAACACCACGGTGGACTTCTACCAGCAGATGTCTAAACTCGACACTTTAGGGCCGAATGTCTGCCGGACTTGTCCCTGCTGTGTGCGGCTCCGCGCTCACCAGGAGACTCATCATCTCTACAACTTCTTGACTTGTCTCCAGCTTAGAGTTCGAGATCATGCGTGCTCAGCTCCTAACTCGCTACCCGTGCCCAACCTTGGTAGAGGCCCTCACGGGTGTTCGTGCTGAGGAGACTCGTCTTCGTGGCGTGGCTCAGATGCAGGTTGCCTTGGTTGCTTTAGCGCCTGTTCCTTCAGCACTGGCCATGATCCCTACAGCTCCTACGGCACCGGTGGTTGCTATTTCTATTGCTGGGTTCTACTGCACCTACTGCCAGCATAACAGCCATAGGCTCTAATGCATGGGCACGACTAGAAGGAGGCGAGTCCGTGTTGGACACTGTGTCGGACACAGACACGACTCGAACACGTATTTTAGGCGTGTCCGAAATTAGGCTCGCGCAAAAAACGAACACGTATTGGACATGTATTGGTCATTTCAGCCCGGTCCATTTGGCCCAAAATTGGAAGCCCAACCCATTTGTGTTTCCCTTGTGTTAACCCTAGCTTTCTCCAGAGCCAATCCCCTCAATCCCTCATCCACTCGACGCCACCCCTGCTGCGCTGCCCGCTTCGGCGGCGACCCCCTCCCTCCAGACGTCGCCCCTTCTTGAAGTCCCCGACGCCCTGCTACGTCGCTCGCCTACCCTTGCTGCTTCCTTCTCCCGACACCCTGCTACGCCGACCGCCCGCCCTTGTTGCTTCCTTCTCCCCGACGCCCCTTCGCCTTCCTTCTCCCCGATACAACGCCCCTCTTGCTTCCTTCTTCTTCGGTGAGTGAATCGTCTCATGCTCCTTCCTCTCCACTCCTCATGCTCCTTCCTAGATCTTCCCTGGTTCATGTGTTATAAGAAAATTTTGTAGTTCGTAGTTCTTCCCTAGTTCATGCACTAGTTTGTACTTCCTTTTTTACTATTCAGTCAGAGCACATTCACTACTTTGTAAAAAAAATTCTATTTTTGTTAAATAATGATAAATTTTACGGGTAATTTCTACAATGTGACTTTGAAATTAGGAGATGGAACTGGGTGGTTCAAGTGATGAACAGCAAAATATCAAGGCTCCGTTGTGGAATCATGTCGAGTCCCTAGAGAGGACTGGTGGAGGAAACGTGAGATTCAAATGCAAGTTAAAGGAATTCTGAATTTCTGGTATTAATATGAAGTTATGATTTATGAAGAACTGAATAAAGAATGAAGAACTGAAGTGGCGAGGGGCCGATGATCATCTTTGAGGTACAACTACAAGAGGAGGGATCGAGGCCGCAAGGGCGGGCATCCTCCGAAGGGTTCTAAAGGTTCTTCCCACTTAGGAGCTAGTGACTCTCGCCAAGGATACTATGATGCTAAGTAAGTAAACATTACCACTATGTAAATTTATTGTGTTAAACAAAGTAAGTGAATGCAATTTCCAGGGTTTAGTCATAAGTTATTGGTGATTTGTAGTAGTGGTACAAGATGCTGGTAGACACAAATTAACCACCTTGCAAGTTGATGTGGTTATTCATACTCGTGCGGATCAGGAAGAGTTACGATTTGTGCCTGCTTGATGGATCAAAGGGGCTAAGGGAAGTAGTAATGCGATGATGGAGGATGGGATTGGGAGGAGTATGGATGGATTACGGGAGGATCACCAGAAGGAGACGCTCCCGGTGGTTGGTCGACAAAGGATGGCAACGGACAAGATGTGTGTTGGGATGAATTAGGGCTATTAATTACCAAATTAATCTTGTTTACACAAATCTCATACCCAAAATGCTCTTTACAAAACAACGGTTGGTATTTATTGAGTGGAGATACCTGGTAGTACCTTCCAAGCGCCGTAAAACATCTCTCTTCCTAAATAAATACCTAGCTGAAGAGTCAATCAATTTTTTTTTGGAAATTTCCAGAAAAAATGAATAAAAATTGGTTTCTCTGAAGGGGGAGAAGGAAAAGGGGGTTTTATCCTGATTCATTGCAAGCACTTGACAAAGGTCACTGTAAGTCTATAACCATGACACGAATTACAGATCCACATCATGTCTAGCTGAAAAGGCAAGCAAACGAATAATATAGTAACCCACTGAAGAGAAAAAATAATACCACGAGGCATATCGCACAACTAGACGGCCTAGCTGATAACTTTAGTAGCATGCAATTAAAGATGTGAATTATCATGCTTAAAATAACATATGTTAATGTCCTGACTAACAATGGTGTGATGTTTTGTTTAGTTCCTTAGTGCAATGACTAAGACGAACCCTTTCTCCTCATACTAAAAGAAATATTAACTGCAACCTGGAATTCTTTCTCATTGTATCTTTCCATGCTAATTTAGTTTATTATTTTATTTAGCACCAAGGTATAATCCTCAAATTACAAGAAAAATTAATTAATGACTAGACTCATTTCTCATCTTTCTGTACCATTTTAGTTTCTTCGTGCCTAAAATTCTGAAATAATCTAGTTAGCAAATGGAGAAGAACCTTCTAAGGGTGAGTTTGGCATTACAGTGGGGTTCTAAAAGCACTTTTTTGGGTCTACTTTTGGATATATTAACTACCTGATGACCTCTTTTCTAGGTCCGTAACAGAAACATTTTACTAGAATTACTAATGGTCTCTACGTAACTAACTAGATTTCACAGCATAGCATATCCAATGCCAAACTAGCCCTGAATAATCCATCTGTGATCAAACCTCGTATTTATTGTAAGAAACAGTCAACACCAACTAAACCAAAAAAGGCTTAATGAAGCAGCTAATCTTGACCCCTCACATATTTCCACATTATTCATTTCCATCTATGGATCCAGCAAAACAGTCTTGATGAACATGATTTGACAAAACAGCTATTATTTCAAACATCACATGCTGAGACATAACATCATCAAAATCAGAGTCAGGTGGCTGAGCCTAACATACCAACAACCATTCCCCATTGGAGAAGCCATGGCATTCGTTGCATGTAACGTTCTCATTAATTTGCTACAAGGTTTAGTGCAACCTGTATGGAGCAAAAATGCCGCACACTATTTTAAAAATAGATACTCAGCAAACCACTCATTCCACTGGTCCCACACACACACTTGCTTCTCCAGTGTTCCATCTTCCAATTTCACATTAATAGGTGATAATGAGAACCGCAGCTCAGCTTGAAATACGGTACTCAACGCTCGGTAGGATTTGCCACCTTTATTATGACGCTCGGTAGGATTTGCCACCTTTATTATGATCTTTATGTGTTCCATCTGCTTGTTGCACTAATTACTAGTCCATTATACATTGAATGCTTAACACATGGATCTCCTTCAACTCTCCAGCAAACTAACTACCAAACTACACATGTCCTCGACATTTATACCAACTACGACATGTGTTACATCATATCTAAATATTCAGAACAATATTATGGGCAATGTTATATAGGCTACAGCTTACAACTTCCAATTATGGATATTACCACAACCATATCTAACCTTTCTTCCACACTAATGACAGCAAGAGGGCACAAGTTAATTACACATCCCAGTCCAGGTAAAGAGAAAGGGACATTACCGCCGTGCGTGCTGGTGCTGCTGGTGGAGGTGTCGACCTTGGACTGAGGTGGCGGCGGGCAGCTCCCCATCGGCCACAGGCGGATGCAGCAGCCGGTGGCGACCGTGGTGTCCTCCCCGCCCTTCCGGGGCAGTCGCCGCCCGCGGCCACGCCTGCTGCCGCGGCTGCGGCGGCACCAGCCCCACCTCTCCCGCTCCTCCTCGCCGGAGCTCTCCCACCCGTCGAACTGCCCCAGTTCTGGCGGTGCGAGCCCCATGGCCAAATTAGCTCCCTCACAGAAACTTCACAAAGATCCAACAGCCGCTCCTCCAAATCGCATCAAATCACCTCACTCCCGAACCACGGAAGCATCAGATCGGACTCAAAAACCTCACCTTCCACCAGAAAACCATCAAACCTCAAGACCTCCCCCTCCAAGAAACCGTCAAATCGCCGTCAAAATCCCACCTCCGCCAGGAAAGCACCAAATCGCCCCCCAAAAACCGATCCTCTCCAGAAAATCAAGTCGAACCACACCCACCCCCGGACGCCGGCCGAGCAATCCCGCTGAATCAGGCGCCTCTTGCAGGAACACACCCCCCACAGAGCTCAGCGCAAGAAGACCACACCTAGCTACAAGCATAAGACGGGACGGCCTCACCGGAGCCGAGCCTAGCACCTCTCCCGGACGCGTAGGTGGGGGTGGACTCTTCTCCGGCGGCGGCGTGAGGAGAATGGATGACAGTGAGGTGAGAGGAGGGGTGGGAGTGGGGAATAAGCGAGAGAATAATGGATGGATGGAAGGCAGAGGAGAGAGACAGACAGACAGGGGAGCGGAGGAAAAGCACAAATGGTCCTCGCTCTTTTCTCCTTTTGGGAGCACGTGGTCGACGTGGACACCTTTTCCAGCGTGCCGCGGCACTGTCTGCGGGGCCCGCAAGGGGACGTGGCAGGGACGTGGCGATGACGTGGCTGGCGCCGGAATTAGTCACGCAGCCACGCTTCTTTCTTGCATGGTTGATGATCCTTGGAAATGAGATGGATGGCTGCGCTGCATGTTTGGGATCCCGCGGGAATTGGGTTGTTTCTTGCGAATTTTTTTCTAATAGCGCAAGAGATCGGCGGCCTCCGGGAGCACTCACGTCATCCGTTTTGCAAAAAAAGCCATCGTGATTTTCAGAATCGTGTTGATGTCCCTGGTTCGTTATCCGACAGTCGTCAAATCGCCATCGTACGATCGGAATCGAGCTGGTACACAGCCGTGGGATCACGACTTTGGAACGAACGACCCAGATCCGTTCGCCCCTTCCCCGCATTCGCCGCCTAGGGTTACCCCCGATCCCCCAGCGATCGCCGCCTCCTCCCCTTCCTTTCTCTCTTCACCTCCTTGTTGGAAATATGCCCTAGAGGCAATCATAAAGATGATTATATTTCCTTATGTTCATGATATTGGATAATATGTTATCTTATTCCTTGAATGAATCATCAGTTATAGATTAATGAGTATGTGACTTGTTGGTGAAACTCATTAACTTATATGATATCATTCTAAATGTATCCCTGGTCGAATGTCACTGGTCGGAACAACCGTGACTCTACGACCAGCATATGTATTGATTGATGGCTATGTTTCACCGGTCATAGATATAGAGATATCGAATCAGTAATGTGAGCACATGTTAGAGAACATGGAACTGGATAGACCCATCATTGAGACACTATTGAGATTGTTATGAATCTTTGTGTCATTAGTTGGTCTCAAGTAATGATGATGTATAATCTTTAGACCTGAGATCAGCATGATTTCCTACATGTGTAATAGCACTCTTAGGGGTTGCCAAACGCTACTCCGTAACTGGGTAGTTATAAAGGTAACTTTTGGGTATGCTATGAAGCATGCGGAGGAATGTGACTGGTCGAGATGGGATTTGCCCCTCCTAACATAACAGGAGAGATGTCTCTGGGCCCCTCGTGGTGATCGGATAAAGAAAATGCATGACCATGCCACTAGTGGTCGAAGTGTCGACCGCATGATGTTATCCGACATTCGATCGAGAAAGTATTGAACAGTCCATGGATGACACCATATCTCACCTGGAATTCAACTAGACATCGTGAGTCAAAGGGAGAATGCATGAGTAGGTCACTTAGTTCGATCAGTTACAGACTGGTCGTATGGAGATGCGATCTGATCGTAGACTGGTCGAACGTAATCACAGACTGGTCATATAGAGATACGAACTGATCGTAAGTGATGAGGACCTGATCATATATCATATTACGTTAAGATTCGCCCGATATATTCTTTGTGTACTTGGGAATCGTTACGTGCTGCTAGGTGCCGCTGACGACTAGTGGTCGGAAAAGAGTTTCCGAGTCACAACCAATCGCACAAGAACCTGTAGGGTCGCTGAAAGATCTAGACCCGCCATTATGAGTTAATGGAGTGTTTTGGTGATTAATGACAAATCCAAATATGAGACTAATTCTCTTGTCAAGTATTATCTTTGTGCAGTTTTATTTGGATATAAAGGTGAAACACAACGAGGTATGCAATCGACATCTCAATCTTATATATTGTTGCATTTCTCGGATCCAAAATATAGGATTGAACTCAACCATAAGTTAAACTTGAATATGTGCATATGATCTCATTACACATTTGTGTATGCACACTTTTAGGGGGAGTTTTATCTTATACTTTGTGGTTTCATTAGTATTGATCCATATTCCATTCTCCACATATATTTGGGATCTTTACTTTGAAACAAATCCGTTTGAGTATACAAAACTTGTGTAGTTCTTGTATACTCATGTTAGAGTATATATAACTTGTGTAGTTTATATATACTCATTTGTTCTCTCATTTATCATCATTAATGAGAATTTAAGTGGTTATCATCAATTACCAAAGAGGGAAAGATTGAGGTATCTTGTCCCACCATTATGAGTTAATGGTATGGTGTGGTAATTAATGATGATCACATTGTGGAACTAACATTTTTTATGAGTTGGATATATAGGTTATGTTCGAGGATGATGAAGACTTGGGATGATCATGAGTTGATCATCAAGTCAAGAGCTTGGTGTAAATGATGCATCATGAGTTGATGCTTATCAAGAAGAGATGATCATGAGTTGATCATCAAGACAAGAGAAGACCAATCATCATGTGTTGATGGAGGTCAAGTGAAGGAATGCATCATGTGTTGATGCATGTGAAGACTCGGGATGGAGAAATCATCATGTGTTGTTGATGTTCAAGACAAGATCCCGAAGTGAAGAAATCATCATATGTTGATGATTGTCAAAGTCAAAGACCCGGACTTGAAGTGTTGATGTGCGTCATCAAGCTTCAAGAAGATGCAAGGCAAAGGTATGACTAGCTAGGGCTAAGGATGTGTTCCTAGTCTTTTACCGGTCTTGGTGTTTGGTTGGAAGACCGGATTGCTAGTATAGGTTGCCGTACTATTAAGAGGGGGTCTTAACTAGTAGTTTGAGTTAGTCATGTGTTGATAGCTCATTATGTTTGCTCTAGCTCATCTAGGCATGATGCTATTTATTTGCGAATGTGTTTTGCAAATAATCGAGGCTCATGCATAACCCTTATAGCATGTGACTTAAGTTTGCAAATGCGTTTTGCAAATGGTGTAAGTCCATGTACCTTATTCCTTGTGATGAGTATTCTAAGGGTTAGCAAATGTGTTTTGTAACCTACTGAGAATATCATCTTTGAAACCTTGTCGAAAATTGCATTCAAATGAGCGAATGTGTTTTGCCATTTGAAGTGGAGCAATTGATTTGGCTCAGTAGTCTGCCAATCGACCGGCGTGGTGGTCACCGGTCGGACCGGTGGAAATCGGTCTGACCGGTGTGCTACGGGCGGTCGAACCGGTTTCACTTGATCCGATTTCTTTGTGCGGAAGTTCCGCAGTTGTAAAAATCATAACTTCCGCTGTGAGGAAGTTCCGGAGATCGAGCGGATCGTTTTTTCCAGAGAGCTCCTTTTGTGGGACTTAGCCAAATTTGCGACGGGCGGTCGGACCGCCAAAGACGGCGGTCGGACCGATTTAGCGGTCCGACCAACCAACGATGCATGGCGGTCGATCAGCCAAGGCCCAACGGCTATTTTTCTAGCCGTTGGCGCATGGGGCGGTCCGACCGGCCATTGGTTGGCGGTCAGACCGGCCCTGGGCTGTTTTGATGGAATCTTCTCCCAACGGCTAGTTTTTGTTTGTAGGCTATATATAGCCACCTTGGCCGGTTGGGAGAGGTTGCTGGTGCTATTGTTGAGTGATATACTCTTTATTTGAGCTAAGAGCAAGCCTCTATTCTCTTTTGTGCATGTGTTGCACTTGGTGAGATTAGAGAGTAAACCCTAAGTGCATGTGTTGCCTTAGGTAGTGGATTGTGTATCCACGTGAGCGTTGATACTTGATTAGTTCAAGTGAAAGTTCGGATTTGTTACTCTTGGTGTTTGCCGACACCTAGACGGCGTGGAGGCGTCATGCGCGGTGATCTTCTCAAGAAGCTTGTGAGAAGACCCGGCGTTTTGTGAGTGGTTTGGTGCTCACCATCTCCGGAGTGGAGGAAGAGCAACCATAGTTGAGTGAGGTGTTGGTTCGGTTAGGAACCGGTCCAAGTGGTTGGACTTACCTCGGAGGTGTTGGCTTAATTAGTGGAGCCGGTCTAATTTATTTGGGCTAACCTCAACGTGGATTAGGGGAGACCGGCAAGTCTCCGAACACCACGGTAAAACATAATCGTGTCATCTTGTTTTTACTTGTGCTTTACTTTGAGCAATTTACATTCTTGCTTTAATTGCTTATATATCTTGTATGATTGCTCATATTGTATTGTGTTCATATTGTCGGTGCACTTAGTTGAGCCTAGTTGATTTAGGTTTTAATTGAGCAAAACCAATTCGCTATTAGCTTCCGCATTTATATATTGGTTTAGCCCGATAGAGTTTTTAAAACCGCCTATTCACCCCCCTCTAGTCGGCCTCCTCGATCTTACAATCGCACACTTAAGGGGCTGGGGATTTGATTTGGATGGTGATCCGAATTCGTATAGGATATAAGTTCCTAATGGGTAGACCCATCATGGATGCCTATATAAAGAGAGGCGGTGGCATAGGGTGATACACGGTTTTTGAAGAATTCCCAAAACCCTAATAGCCACGCCATCCTCAACTACGTTACCGGTGCTAGCACACCAGTGCGCGGTGTTCCTACCCTGTATGTGTGGATACCTCGGAGGTGCTGCTGCGAAGCATCAGCACTAGGACGATCCGCAACTCGTGACGATCATCGGAGTAGGAGGAGAAGTTGCGAGGCGAGTTCGACTACTCAGAGGAGCAGACGCGAAGCGAGTACGACTACTCGGAGGAGCAGTCGCGCGGCGAGTACGACTACGACCGCATCTATTCGCTACATCGACTCTACTTCCGCTTCAAGTCGGCGCGTCTAGCGGTAATCTCGTGATCTATTACTTGCGGAGGTTCCTTGGTTGCGCGATAAATTTTTGTTTTGTGCTATCGTAGCGCTTACCCGTAACCCTTCAGTGGTATCAGAGTCTTCCGTCTAGTTTTAGATTCGGATTAGATGCATATTGTGATATGTGAAAGTTATAGATGTAATCTATATTTGTTTCTGCTGGTAGCAGATCGTTTTAGGCGGTGGTCGATAAGATCGTCCATGCGTTTTGGTGGTAAGATGGGTTCGTATTCGTTATTCCGTGATTGTGCTTTTATGGTCATATCACGACTTGCCTCTACCGGTCGGTTTCCGCCATCGGGGCAGACAGTGATCGTAAATCCATTGGGGCACGCGAAGATCAATGTGGTTGATCGAATCGGAGATACGATCGAATAGTACCGGGAGTTTTATTGCGCTTGTTCACAACCACATTGCATGATACTCCTACCGGGACCGCCAGGCGTTGCCCCTTGTGGTCGAACCCAATGACCGCTTAGGAAATTTTTCGGCGCCACGCCTAAGCGGGACCGCCTCGTCTTTGGGTAATCGTAATCGTACCGCGCATTATAGGTCGTATATGTTCATATCGCCCGATAGAATTGGATTCTATTTGTAACTCGTTTTTGCAGGGAATGATGTGAATAGTATGACCCATGATGTATGAGATGCATGGATATGTGTGATGTTCATGATCTGCGTGTCATGTTTATTGCAGCTCAAAGGTTGTCTATATTTGTATAACGGCCTACGTGTCGACTTGTGATGCTTCTTCACTCCTTGTAATTTATCACTAGTGCTGTTAGGAGTAATGGCTTAGTGGGAGTACTTGGAGGAATTGGCCACCTGGAGGCATGTTGAATAGAAAGCTCGGCGATGGAGATCACCATGAGGAAGGGTCATACTATATCACAATGCAATTTGATTGTCTATGAATGCCCTTATATTCATGTTCATTTATTTCTATGCGTGTTTAGTTGCTTAAATGCTTTTGACATGGTAGAAATAAAATTCCCTCTCATAATATTAAGTTAAATTGATGCCCTCCCAATTAGCTGCACCATCCAAAGTAATATAGTTTAATGGTAGGTCTTGCCAAAGCAGAGTGCTATTAATACTCCTTGACTAGATGGGTTTGTGTCGGACACTTACATGCAAAGCATTGGTTTAACTTGACGAGGTCATCATAACAGTTATGAACCTTGGGGCATAGGGTTGGGTGCCAAAGCATAGACATGCTGCCCAACAACAAGAGTTATATAGAGATATGATTAGTAAAGGGTTGTTTACCAAATTCACTAATCTTCTAGCAGTGATGCCAAAGCTCACTAGTAGATTAACTGATTGTGGATCTTGAATCATTAAATGTCATAAGAGGGATATGGTATTTAGTGGGAGTATCTTTATTAAATTATTTAATAGAAGTTACTTTTCTTGAACATATGTCTTAGTTTTGTATATTTCTGTTGTAGATCATGGCACCAACTACTGTACCTACATCCAGTTTTGCTTTACGTTCGATACTTGATAAGGAAAAACTAAATGGAACAAATTTTGCGGATTGGCTCGCAACCTAAGAATTGTTCTTAGGAAAGATAAAAATGAACATATTCTAGAGGAACCAATTCCTGATGTGGCTGCTGAGAATGCTGCTGCTACTCTTAAGATAGCCTATAAAAAGGCATGTGTTGAGTCTCTTGATGTTAGCTGTCTCGTGCTTGCTGCCATGAACTCAGACCTTCAGAAGCAGTTTGAGAACTGTAATACCCTGAAAATAATATTAATATTAATAAAAGCGTCTTAAGGGTCGGAGTGTAATTAAATTAATTAGTTAAAGAATTTAGGGCTTGCGCGTAATTATATAAAAAGAGTTTGTGAGAAATAGGAATTTCAGAATTTTTAAGAGCTATATAAATGGATTGTGGATTTTTTAGAAAACCCTAGCCAATCTTTTCCAAGCCGCTTGATAGCTTTCTTTTGTTTCCTGCGCGCCAGCATTCTTTCTACCTTGGCTCTGTTTGTGCGTTCTTGTTGCATTTTCTCCACCAGAACCTGTCTTTGCGCTGAAGAAGCTCTTTGTCTGCCGATCGCTTGATCGCTTTCTTTGCTTTTCTTCTTATTGTTGCTCATTTCTTCCGCAATTGTTTCCTCTGCAAGATAAAGCCACCGTACCTGCCCGCCGCTCGACGATCTGCTGCTGCATACAGTGCTGTGCGGCTTGTTGCATTACTGCGTTATGCGTGGCATTGCTTGCACTGCATAACGCTTGTCGGCCGGTCGTTCTTCTTAAAACCATCTATTCTTGCAAATTCTTCTTCTTGATTTCAATGAAGTTCTTGCTTGACCAAGGATCGCTGATCGCTGCGTGTCTTTCCGCTGAAGGCGTCGCCGAGCGAAGCCAGCAATTCCTTTGCACAGTACGCCAAATAGTGGGTAACGATCTAGTATTTTCCCTCGACTTTGTAAATTTAATTAGTGAGGTTTTATAATTTTCTTATAGAGAGGTCGATTAATAGATCCGTTAGCCTGCTGTTTTGTTGTACGATTTATTCGGGTACCTTAGTGGCGGTATTTGGAAATCTCATCTACTAGTTAATCGTAGACAATTTCGATATCTTTCTATAGCATGTTTTATCATGTCAATCGGACAAGTAGAATTCGAGTTATGACTTTCGGAAGACCGCTGTTTTTAGGATTATCGTCTTCCGGCGCTGTTTTGGTAGACTGTAGATTAAAAATAGTAAATAGCTTAATTAGAGTTTTTGATCTACATGAAAGATGTAGATAATTGTCCAATGATTCTGTAGAATCTGAGAACGCGAATTTTGGTTGAGTAAAACAAAAGTTATGAATTTAGTAAGACTGCTGTTCCGAAGCGGACAGATCGGCTTTCTGGGCTAAATACGGAGGGTTAGATGATTTAATTAGAAGACTGTAATCTAAGAAAATGTGGATAATTTTATAAAGAATCCAGAATGGGGTGGTTTGTGGTGTTCGGACTTTCGAGTCAAAAGTTACGTTCGTTTTAGTAATAAGTCAGCTAGGGGTAACTTTTTGGTACCGCGTAACGTGGTATATTTGGGGGCGTGTAGGAGCGAAGTATATTGATTGTTGTTCTTATGATGCTGTAGCTTGTATTGAGATTTGTGTATTTAATGTAGGAGAGCGTCATACTTGTTGCCATCTGCTAGTCAAATCGTCGTCCGCAACTAGTAAAGGCAAGTGCATGGTGAGACGGCGATCAATGATCGATCAACGCTTTCTTTATCTTCTATTACCATTATTGTTGTGCTTTTATTTTGTTTAATTGCAAACAAATAATTGGTATGTTTATATCTTTGTTGACAAGCATGATGGAAAGTTGGATATGATGTTTATGTTGGAGTTTGCATGTTTGCATTCATAAGCATCATTGCATATGAGCAGGTGATCATGAATGATCACAACTCCACGGGAGTGGAGGAGGTCCCCGATCCTTATGGAGGAACGGGCTTGAGAGTGAATGTTGTCGCGAGCATTCACTCACGCTATCCGGATCTGTGAAAGAAGTGCATGTGGACATGTAGAATAGAGTTGCATTCATAAATGAGATTAATGACTGAGAATATTACTGAAAGTGCCTGTGATGATAATGAAGTTATTGATTGCTGTTGATTTATTATTATCGTGGTATATCGATGTGTTTGCTGAGTCGTGGACTCACCCTTGCTCTTTTGTTGTTTTTAGGTGATCTTCGAGGATGCCGTAACTGAGAGCGAGTAGAGCACATGGACATCACATGATCATTTACCTTCATAATCTTTTCATTCAGAATTGGATTACACTTGGACATGTTAGAGATTGAATAAAATTTAGGACATCATTTGGACTAGACTGTTTGCTTTATTAATTTGGATTCATTGGTTGATGCTACTTTGGATTATTTACCTGGTTATAATTCCCATTGATTATTTATTATCACTTGATCCGTAATTATGCATTGTTCTTTTGTGGTCCATGGATATGATTATCATTGTTTTCTTGTTGTATTTATATAGTGTGTCGATAATTATTAGTTTGAAGAGTAGTGTGGTGGCATTCTGGGCTCAGTGTTGGGCTGGGGTGTTACAAGAACATTGAGGCATACGATATGATCGTGGCGCTCAAAGGCATGTTTGAGACACAAGTAAGGACTGAGAGATATGAGATCTCAAAGAAATTGTTTGGGTGTAAGCTAACTGAGGGTAGTCCGGTGAGCCCTCATGTGATCAAGATGGTTGGTTACACACAGAGCTTGAAAAAACTTGGTTTTCCACTTAGTCAAGAGTTGGCTACAGATTTGATTCTTGCTTCGCTTCCTGCAAGCTATGGGCAATTCATTATGACCTTCCATATGAATGGCTTAGACAAGAATCTCACCGAACTGCATATGATGCTCAAGACTGCAGAAGACAGCATTAAGAAAAGCAACAATCATGTGATGATGGTGCAAAAGAGTACAAGCTTCAAGAAGAAGGCTAAGACTTGGGTCAAAGGCAAGGGCAAGGCTAAAGTTTCGGATAGGATCCAAACTAACAAGCCTAAACCCAAGACTAAGTCCGACTCGACTCAAGAGAATGAATGCTTTTACTGCAAGGAGCCAGACCATTGAAAAAGGAACTGCAATAAATACCTGGCTGATCTGAAAAATGGTGGGACTAAACATTCCACTGCAGGTATTAATGATGTAGATGTTTTTCTTCCTGATTCTTCTGTTAACTCTTGGGTATTTGATACCGGATCGGTTGCTCATATTTGCAATTCGATGCAGAGTTTAACAAAGAGTAGGTGTGGATTTCATGGGGATATGCTCCAGATCTTAGGATGATGTGACAATTGGCAATGGCGTTTACGGTTTGTCGTTTCACGCGTTTTCGACAAAGTTCAGAGCTTCTCGCTCGGCGGTCCGACCGGTCCTTGCAATGGTCCGACCGGTCCCATATCGGTCGGGCCGGCCATCTGGGCGGCTCGGACCGCGATGACCAAAAGTGTTCAAATCGAGTGGGCCAAAAATAGGTGTTGTAGACAAGTAAGGGATCCCAATGCACTTGGTCTCATGATTTTGCGATCTCGGTGAAAAGTTCTATTGGTTTAAAGTTTCGAAGGTTTGGATTTTGGGAGCTTGAATTTGGCTAAGTCTAAAGGCGGTCCGACCGCTCATTGAGGAGCGGTCCGACGGCCATGGAAACCCGACCGCTCACCGGGAGCTGGTCGACCAGTAACTACTTGAACGTCGACCAACCGTGGCGATGTTGTTTTGTTAGGTCAAAGTCATTGGTTTCATGGCATATGATTTGCATGATGCATGTTTTGACTAACATGGGTCAAGTTGTGAAGAACTTGTTCCCGAATTCGTGTTTTCTTGTCGTGGTTGTGCGGTAGCTTGGTGGTCAACGACGGTCAGCGGTGAGGAGAATCGGGACTAGACTTGAAGAGTTGAGGTCGAGCGATCGGCGATGCGGGTGAGGTCAACGACTCAAGCGTGACACAAGATGGACAAGGGTGACCTATTGGCGAATCCATGGCGCATGGTGAAGCGGTTTAGGTCAAAGGTTAAAGACGGCGCTTCATAAGCGTGCGTGTGTGACCCGCTTGTTAGTGGGCCTTAACGGAGCCCAATTAAGTCAAACCCTAAGAGTTTTAGGCCTCCACTATAAATAGGAGGAGATGGTGGTGCACCTCTCTCTCTCTCTCGCTGTTTATGTTTCAAAACCCTAATTGTCTTTAGGGAGTTGAGGTGGAGGCTAGGGCTTTTCATGGTTTGAGGAGAATTTCGTGATCCTTGATTGTCTCTTGATCCATGATGATGTGGATGTAATCCAAAGATCAACCACGAAATCAATCTATGCAAGGTTTGCTTGAGATAAGTCTCTTTTCGTTCTCGCTTTCAATTTCGTGTTTTTAGGGCTTTCTTTGATCCGCGAGTTTGTGATTGATTCTTTCACGTGAATTAGCTTGCTGTGATATGTGTGAATCTATCTAGCATCATCTTGATCATCAATCACTCACGAACAAGCAATAGGATCAAGTTTTCGTTCTTGCCCGGTTTTAGACCTTCAGTTAATCAATTGACAATTGCTCAAGATCGTTCCAAGAATTATCATAATATTCGATTGGAATAGGTCCTCAATAGCATATAGAAGGTGTGTGCAAAGTTTCATAAAGATTGGAGTTGAGAATCAAAAGTTTCACCTAATTGCAACTTCGTCATCGGGCTGATTTTACTGTTGTAGATCGGTTCTGGAGTCGGCCGGTCAGACCGCCCGTCATCACCGGTCAGACCGATTTTGGAGCGGTCCGACCGCCAAGACAACGCCGGCCGATCCGCGACAATCGGTCCGACCGGTTGAGTATAACGGTCGAGCCGCTTTGTCTTTGTGAGTCTTGGTAATCTTAGTTGATTTTGAGCTTTGAACTCATTGTGTATTGTTGATTGTGGTTGATAGCTATGCCGAGGGGTAGAGGACGTGGTCGTGGTGGCCGCGATCGTGGAGGTCGTGGCCATGGCGAGGTTCCGTGGAGCCACCTCACATGTGAGATGAGTCGATGGCGAGGGGTTCTTTGTTGACCCGCCTCGGTGTGGTCCAAGATGAGACCCTGCTTTGTTGAGAGAGTTGGTGGGAGAGATCCGTGCTCTTCGTCAACAGGCGCCGGCAATCCCCTGTTGCTGCGGCATCTGTTGTTGCTCCTGTCGCACATCCACCGGTTCCTGAGGCGCGGATGACACTCCGAGAGTGGATGGGGTTGAGGTTTGATTCGTTTGTGGTCTGGTACACCGTCGAGCGTGAGATCGGTTGCGCTACATGGAGAGCGGTTTGGAGCTTTGGAGATGTCTTCACCTCGGAGGGTCCGTTTGTAGCCTTTCACCGAAAGGGCAGGCGATATTTGGTGGGAGGCGTGTTGTCTTGAGGACCGCCACTCAAGGGCCAGTCACTTGGGAGGACTTTGTAGATCAGTTCAAGGGGAAGTTCTACCCCTATTCTTTTGTTGAGAAGATGGAGGTTGCCTTGACGACCTTTGCTCAGGGGAAGAGGTCTATTCTTGAGTATGAGGTGAGTTCAACAACTTGGTTCGCCGTCCCTTGATGAGCGAACGATGATCTTCGAAGGCCAAGAGGTTCGTCGGGTCTCAATGAAGTCTGAGCATGTGTTGGGAGCTACTCCACTCTGTGACTCTGACTCTGTTGTGGAGCAAGCTAGGGGCATGGAGTTGGAGATGCACTCACAAAGGCGACAAGCCTCCGGTGGGTCGGTAGTTTCGGTGGTGACGGAAGAGGAGCTCTAGTGAGGAAGTGGAGTGCGTTCGTGACACCTTTCAAGAAATTCAAGGAGGACCGCATGATCTTTCGTGTCTAGCGATCGAGTTCCTTCTTGGCGCCTCGTCCTTTGCGGTACTCCACTCTTCGTCTGTCGAGGCGGGGCATGCTTTGCTTTAAGTGCGGTGATGGACACCGCTACGCTGAGTGCACTTGGACGGGTGATTGCCGTCGGTGTGGCCGACCGGGTCACAAGGAGCGTGTGTCGCCGAGAACCCTCTAGCGTGATCAAGTGGGAGCTGTGCCATCTTCTTCTTCTTGATGGGTCTGCTCGAGGATCTTTCGGATGATGATCGCTCCTCCAACGATGCCATTTCCTTGACTTGGGCGCCTCGGCGGTACTCTCGGCGGCCGCCACCTTCGGCACCGCTTCAGGTTGCACGACCGGCTTTACCTGCACCGCCACAGCAGATTGTTGGGGCTCTCGCCGCCCAAGATCGTCTTCTTCGCCATGGCGCCACAGGTGTGTACGCCATGCCCACAGTGAGTCCGCAGCCGTCTGACGTGGTGACAGTACTTTGCTTGTGGATTCGTTTGATGCTTTAGTCCTTTTGATTCAGGGGCTACCTTTTCGTTTGTGTCGACGGCGTTTAATAGGAGAGCGAACTTGAGTATCAAATGGATTTCTCGGTCGGTGTTAGTTAGTTCTCACGGGGTATTATTGCTAGTTCTCTTGTTTGTCTGGGTGTTCTATTATTATTGATGGAGAGTTCACGGCGAATTTGATAGTTATTCAAATGGAGCCGTTCGGCGTTATCTTGGGTATGGATTGGTTGCACTCTTATCGAGCCGTGATATCTTGTTTACGTAGAGCGGTCTGTGCGGACCTCGTGCAGGGAGACTTTGACCTTTCAGGAAGTGCGCCTCGCGCTCTCTTCGATATTAATTTGGTGTTCCGGGTCGCGTGCACGAAAATCGGGCTTCTTTTAGCTCTTCTTTGAAACCGCGTGGCCGCAGATTGAGGAGATTCCGTGGTCGTGATTACCGGATGTGTTCCGGTGAGCTTAGGGTTTGCCACTGCGCGAGACGTGGAGTTTCGTATTGATCTTGTTCGAATTTTCGTCCCATCTCGATGTCTCCATATCGATTAGCACGTCCGTTTGGGGACGAGTTGAAGAAGCGATTGGATGATTTGTTGGCTAAAGGTTTGATCGGCGTAGTGTATCGCCATGGGGAGCTCTGCTCATTCACGAGAGAAGAAGGATGGGAGTTGGCGCATGTGTATTGATTATCGTGCGCTTAATGCGGTCACAATCAAGAACAAATATCCATTGCCCGCATTGAGGATTTGTTTGATCGGTTGAATGGAGCTCAAGTGTTCTCCAAGATTGATCTCGATCGGTATAATCAAATCCGTGTGCGTGAGCGAGATGTAGAGAAGACCGCTTTCTCCACGGTATGGGCATTATGAGTATAAGGTTATGTCCTTTGGATTGACTAATGCACTGCCATTTTATGGAGACCATGAACAACATGTTGCACGAGTATCTTGATGACTTCGTGGTGGTGTTCATCGATGACATTCTTATCTATTCCAAGACCAATGAGGATCATGAGCGTCATTTGAGGCTGGTTTTAGATACTTTGAGAGAGCACAAGTTCTATGCTAAGTTGAAGAAGTGTGAGTTACGGATTTGAAGTGGGTTTTACGGGTCATGTGATTAACCCTCGTGGTATTCTTTGTTGATCCTAGTAAGGTCTCCACAGTGGTGGATTGGAAGAGGCCGACTAATGTGAAGGAGGTGAGGAGTTTCTTGGGATTGGTGGTTATTATCGGCGTTTTGTGCAGGATTTCTCTATCATCGCCAAACCGATGTCTCAACTTACTCCAGAAAGGTGTGAGATTCCTATGGGTGATGAGTGTGGCGCAGTTACGCATCTTGAAGGACGAAGTTGGTGACCTCTCCTATTCTCACTCTTCCCGAGCCAGGAAGCGGTTCACGCCTTTTCGGATCGTCTCGAGTGGGTCTTGGCTGTGTTCTCATGCAAGGCGGTAAGGTGATTGCTTATGCGTCGAGGCGCTTAAAGAAGCACGAGCGAAATTATCCCACTCATGATTTGGAGTTAGGTGCGGTTGTCTTTGCTCTCAAGATTTGGAGGCATTATCTATACGGTGAGCCTTGTGATATTTTCACAGATCACAAGAGTCTCAAATATATCTTCACTCAGAAGGATCTGAATTTGAGGCAAAGGAGGTGGTTGGAATTGATCAAGGACTACGATCTTACCATTCAGTATCATCCAGGCAAGGCCAATGTAGTTGCTGATGCTCTTAGTCACAAGGCGACTCCCGCTACTCTAGATTGCCTCATTGCTGATTTTGATCGCATGGGAATATCTTATTGTTATGCGGGCACAACACATGTTGAGACACAGTTGATTCTTGAGTCAGCTATTCCAGACCGGGTGCGGGAAGCACAACAGAGTGACCGGTTATTACAGGAGGTTAGGAAGCGTCTGGATGAAGGTAAAGAGAGTGATTTTAGTATGGATGATTTTGGTGCTTTGAGGTTTAAAGGACGTCTTTGCGTACCGCAAAAGGCGGAGGTCAAAGATGATATCTTGAGGGAGGCACATCGCACTCCGTACACTATTCATCCTGGTGAGACTAAGATGTATCGAGATCTGAAACAGAATTTTTGGTGGAAAAGAATGAAGGTGGACATTGCTAATTATGTGGCTTCTTGTGGTGTTTGTCAGCAAGTGAAAGCTGAGCACAAGCGTCCCGGCGAGGTTATTGCGACCTTTGGAGGTACCCAGTGGCCTTGGGATGATATCTCTATGGACTTTGTGGTGGCGTTGCCTCGTTCGCGCCTTGAGGAAGGATGCGATTTGGGTAGTGGTGGATCGATTGATAAGTCTGCGCACTTCATTCCTATTCGCACAACAAATTCAGCGAGTGATCTAGCTCCGATTTATGTGCGTGAGATAGTAAGACTGCATGGTGTGCCAAAGACCATCATTTACGACGAGGGCCGCCAAGTTTGTCTCAAGTTACGGGAGAGTCTGCGAGTGCATTGGGCACACAGACTCACTTTAGTCTGTTTCACCCACAGATGATGGGCGATCTGGCGGACTATTCGAGACTTTAGAGGACATGTTGCGATCTTGTGTTTTGTCTTGGAGGGGTAGTTGGGAGGACCATTGCCACTTGTAGAGTTTGCTTATAATAATAGTTACCATTCCAAGATTAGAGCCGCCATTTGAGGTTCTATATGGGCGGAAGTGCGATCGCCACTTTGTTGGGATGCGATTGGAGAAAGGCAATTTTGGGTCCGGATGGATTGAAGACCGTTGGCGTGTGGCCATGGTAAGGCGAGATCATTAGCGGCTCGAGTAAACAGAAAAGTTATCTTGATTTGAGGAGGCGACTTGGAGTTTGCGGTGGGTGACCAGTGCTCTTGAGAGTGTCTCCACTAAAGGCATTGTTCGGTTTGGTACGGAGGAAGCTTAGCCCGAGGTGCGTTGGACCGCTCTCGATTATTGCAAGAATTGGTAAGTTAGCCTACCGCTTTGGATCTTCACAATCCCTGCCGTGGGGTTCATAATGTGTTTCACGTCTCGATGCTGAGAAAGTTTTTGAGAGACCCAGCATAAGATTTCATTAGAGCCGCTGACTATTGAGCAAGACCTCACAATTGAGTCGCGTCCGTGCAAGATTCGGAGAGGTCGGAGCGAGTCTTTGAGGCACAAGACGTTGGTATCGTCAAGGTCTTTGTGGGCCTTCGGTCCGAGAGAGGCGACTTGGGAGTTGGAGTCTCGCATGCGCGAGCAATACCCGGAGTTGTTCACGTCGGGTATGTGTTATTTTATTGTGGTTTAATTTCAGCTGTGCAGTTTTTCTTTGAGTAGAACGGCGAGTAGAATTCGGGGTCGAATTCCGTTAAGGGGGGTAGAATGTAATACCCTGAAAATAATATTAATATTAATAAAAGCGTCTTAAGGGTCGGAGTGTAATTAAATTAATTAGTTAAAGAATTTAGGGCTTGCGCGTAATTATATAAAAAGAGTTTGTGAGAAATAGGAATTTCAGAATTTTTAAGAGCTATATAAATGGATTGTGGATTTTTTTTTAGAAAACCCTAGCCAATCTTTTCCAAGCCGCCGCCGCCAATAGCTTTCTTTTTGTTTCCTCTGCGCTTGTATTCTTTCTGGCCATGGTCATCTGCTGCGTTATTTTGCATTTTCTCCACCAAGACTGTCTTTGCTTTGAAGAAGCTTCTTTGTCTGCGTCGCCGATCTTTTCTTTGCTTTTCTTTTATTTGTTGTTCATTTCTTATTGTCCGTTCCTCTGCGCACCAAGAAAGCCGACCCATCGCCGCTTCGATCTGCTGCCATACAGTGCGGCTGCGACATTTTGCATTACTGCGTTATCGTGGTTTCTTTGCACCGCTAACGCTGTTTTGTCATTGCGTGCGTTGCTACGAAACCATCTATCTGTTATATTTCTTCTTGATTTTCGGTAGAGATTCTTACGCGCTTGACCAAGGATCGGCTTGATCGCTGCGTGTCTTCTTCTTGGCGTCGCCGAGCGAAGCCAGCAATTCCTTTGCACAGTACGCCAAATAGTGGGTAACGATCTAGTATTTTCCCTCGACTTTGTAAATTTAATTAGTGAGGTTTTATAATTTTCTTATAGAGAGGTCGATTAATAGATCCGTTAGCCTGCTGTTTTGTTGTACGATTTATTCGGGTACCTTAGTGGCGGTATTTGGAAATCTCATCTACTAGTTAATCGTAGAAAATTTCGATATCTTTCTATAGCATGTTTTATCATGTCAATCGGACAAGTAGAATTCGAGTTATGACTTTCGGAAGACCGCTGTTTTTAGGATTATCGTCTTCCGGCGCTGTTTTGGTAGACTGTAGATTAAAAATAGTAAATAGCTTAATTAGAGTTTTTGATCTACATGAAAGATGTAGATAATTGTCCAATGATTCTGTAGAATCTGAGAACGCGAATTTTGGTTGAGTAAAACAAAAGTTATGAATTTAGTAAGACTGCTGTTCCGAAGCGGACAGATCGGCTTTCTGGGCTAAATACGGAGGGTTAGATGATTTAATTAGAAGACTGTGTAATCTAAGAAAATGTGGATAATTTTATAAAGAATCCAGAATGGGGTGGTTTGTGGTGTTCGGACTTTCGAGTCAAAAGTTACGTTCGTTTTAGTAATAAGTCAGCTAGGGGTAACTTTTTGGTACCGGCGTAACGTGGTATATTTGGGGACGTGTAGGAGAGAAGTATATTGATTGTTGTTCTTATGATGCTGTAGCTTGTATTGAGATTTGTGTATTTAATGTAGGAGAGGCGTCATACTTGTTGCCATCTGCTAGTCAAATCGTGCGTCGCAACTAGTAAAGGCAAGTGCATGGTAGACAGCGATCAATGATAGATCACTGTTTTCTTTATCTTCTATTACCATTATTGTTGTGCTTTTATTTTGTTTAATTGCAAACAAATAATTGGTATGTTTATATCTTTGTTGACAAGCATGATGGAAAGTTGGATATGATGTTTATGTTGGAGTTTGCATGTTTGCATTCATAAGCATCATTGCATATGAGCAGGTGATCATGAATGATCACAACTCCACGGGAGTGGAGGAGGTCCCCGATCCTTATGGAGGAACGGGCTTGAGAGTGAATGTTGTCGCGAGCATTCACTCACGCTATCTGGTATCTGCGAAAGAAGTGCATGTGGACATGTAGAATAGAGTTGCATTCATAAATGAGATTAATGGTGAGAATATTCTTGAAAGTGCCCGTGATGATAATGAAGTTATTGATTCTTTGTTGATTTATTATTATCGTGGTATATCGATGTGTTTGCCGAGTCGTGGACTCACCCTTGCTCTTTGTTGTTTTTAGGTGATCTTCGAGGATCCAGAATGGCGAGCGAGTAGAGCACATGGACATCACATGATCATTTACCTTCATAATCTTTTCATTCAGAATTGGATTACACTTGGACATGTTAGAGATTGAATAAAATTTAGGACATCATTTGGACTAGACTGTTTGCTTTATTAATTTGGATTCATTGGTTGATGCTACTTTGGATTATTTACATGGTTATAATTCCCATTGATTATTTATTATCACTTGATCCGTAATTATGCATTGTTCTTTTGTGGTCCATGGATATGATTATCATTGTTTTCTTGTTGTATTTATATAGTGTGTCGATAATTATTAGTTTGAAGAGTAGTGTGGTGGCATTCTGGGCTCAGTGTTGGGCTGGGGTGTTACAAGAACATTGAGGCATACGATATGATCGTGGCGCTCAAAGGCATGTTTGAGACACAAGTAAGGACTGAGAGATATGAGATCTCAAAGAAATTGTTTGGGTGTAAGCTAACTGAGGGTAGTCCGGTGAGCCCTCATGTGATCAAGATGGTTGGTTACACACAGAGCTTGAAAAAACTTGGTTTTCCACTTAGTCAAGAGTTGGCTACAGATTTGATTCTTGCTTCGCTTCCTGCAAGCTATGGGCAATTCATTATGACCTTCCATATGAATGGCTTAGACAAGAATCTCACCGAACTGCATATGATGCTCAAGGCTGAAGACAAGGCATTAAGAAAAGCAACAATCATGTGATGATGGTGCAAAAGAGTACAAGCTTCAAGAAGAAGGCTAAGACTTGGGTCAAAGGCAAGGGCAAGGCTAAAGTTTCGGATAGGATCCAAACTAACAAGCCTAAACCCAAGACTAAGTCCGACTCGACTCAAGAGAATGAATGCTTTTACTGCAAGGAGCGAGACCATTGAAAAAGGAACTGCAATAAATACCTGGCTGATCTGAAAAATGGTGGGACTAAACATTCCACTGCAGGTATTAATGATGTAGATGTTTTTCTTCCTGATTCTTCTGTTAACTCTTGGGTATTTGATACCGGATCGGTTGCTCATATTTGCAATTCGATGCAGAGTTTAACAAAGAGTAGGTGTGGATTTCATGGGGATATGCTCGAGATCTTAGGATGATGTGACAATTGGCAATGGCGTTTACGGTTTGTCGTTTCACGCGTTTTCGACAAAGTTCGGAGCTTCTTTCTGGGCGGTCCGACAGTCCTTGCAGACGGCGATCGGCCGGTCCCATATCGGTCGGACCAGACCATCTGAAGCGATCGGACCGACGATGACCAAAAGTGTTCAAATCGAGTGGGCCAAAAATAGGTGTTGTAGACAAGTAAGGGGATCCCAATGCACTTGGTCTCATGATTTTTGGAGTCTCGGTGAAAAGTTCTATTGGTTTAAAGTTTCGAAGGTTTGGATTTTGGGAGCTTGAATTTGGCTAAGTCTAAAGGCGGTCCGGCCGCTCACGGGAGCGGTCCGACCGCCATGGGCGTGATCTCGACCGCTCACTGGAGCGGTCGGGCCGTAACTACTTGAACGTCGACCAACCGTGGCGATGTTGTTTTGTTAGGTCAAAGTCATTGGTTTCATGGCATATGATTTGCATGATGCATGTTTTGACTAACATGGGTCAAGTTGTGAAGAACTTGTTCCCGAATTCGTGTTTTCTTATGCGTGGTTGTGCGGTAGCTTGGTGGTCAACGACGGTCAGCGGCGAGGAGAATCGGGACTAGACTTGAAGAGTTGAGGTCGAGCGATCGGCGATGCGGGTGAGGTCAACGACTCAAGCGTGACACAAGATGGACAAGGGTGACCTATTGGCGAATCCATGACGCATGGTGAAGCGGTTTAGGTCAAAGGTTAAAGACGGCGCTTCGCGAAGCGTGCGTGTGTGACCCGTTTGTTAGTGGGCCTTAACGGGAGCCCAATTAAGTCAAACCCTAAGAGTTTTAGGCCTCCACTATAAATAGGAGGAGATGGTGGCTGCACCTCTCTCTCTCTCTTTGTTTATGTTTCAAAACCCTAATTGTCTTTAGGGGAGTTGAGGTGGAGGCTAGGGCTTTTCATGGTTTGAGGAGAATTTCGTGATCCTTGATTGTCTACTGATCCATGATGATGTGGATGTAATCCAGCATCAACCACGAAATCAATCTATGCAAGGTTTGCTTGAGATAAGTCTCTTTTCGTTCTTGCTTTCAATTTCGTGTTTTTAGGGCTTTCTTTGATCCGCGAGTTTGTGATTGATTCTTTCACGTGAATTAGCTTGCTGTGATATGTGTGAATCTATCTAGCATCATCTTGATCATCAATCACTCACGAACAAGCAATAGGATCAAGTTTTCGTTCTTGCCCTGTTTTAGACCTTCATTAATCAATTGACAATTGCTCAAGATCGTTCCAAGAATTATCATAATATTCGATTGGAATAGGTCCTCAATAGCATATAGAAGGTGTGTGCAAAGTTTCATAAAGATTGGAGTTGAGAATCAAAAGTTTCACCTAATTGCAACTTCGTCATCGGCCGATTTTCTTGTTGTAGATCGGTTACACGGTCGTAGGTCAGACCGCCGTCATCACCGGTCGAGACCGATTTTGAGCGGTCCGACCAAAGACTAACGCCGGTCGGACCGCTTTCAATCGGTCCGACCGGTTGAGTATAACGGTCGACCGCCTTTGTCTTGTGAGTCTTGGTAATCTTAGTTGATTTTGTTATATTGCTTAGGGTTTAATTGGATTCAATACTAGTCTTCATTTGTCTTGGTATATTGATCTTCATAGCTTCCTAATAGCTCTTGGAGTTAATTTGTATTGAGTTCATAATTTGTGAAAAGTGAGCGTGCTCCTATTCACCCCCTCTAGTCGCCTTTACGGTCCAACAAGTGGTATCGAGCCCTTAGTTCAATCTTGATCTTAACCTGGTCCTTTGAACTTTGGCGATGGATAAGTTTTCTACTAAACCGCATATCTTCGATGGGCACGACTATGCCTATTGGAAGAATCGTATGCGTGTCTTTCTTGAGAGCGAGGACAAGCTATTTGGGATGTTGTTAGAGCCCATTGGTTATTCCCGAAATTACACACTTACGCAATTCTTTTGGCTAACAACAATAAGGCTAAGAATCTTTTATATGGTGCACTTGGTAGACAAGAATATGATAGAATTTGCAATCTTTCAACGCGCATGAAATTTGGAACACTCTCGAAATATATCATGAGGTTCGTCCCAAATCAAAAAGTGCGCCAAGCTGTTTACAAGCGTGAGTACAATAAATTCGAGATGCGTCTGGAGAGCATCGATGACATTTTCATCGCTTTAATAAAGTAATTAATCAAATGAAAGTCGTTGATATTGAATATTCTCAATCTGAAAATGCCACCCATCTCTTGGCCGCAATCAACACCAAGGAGTGGGAGATGAAAGCTCTTGCTATAGAAGAAAATGTTGATCTTTCAAGTCTTACTTTAGAATTGCTTTATAGTAAACTCAAGACTCATGAAATTAAAAGAGTTGATCATCCTAAGAAAGATAATTTAGCTTTGGTAGCAGATCCTCTCAAAAGGCTTTTGATGACTCTTGTGAATCTTCTTACGGATTTTCATTTGCTTGTCTATCTGCTATTCATGAAGAGGAGCTTGAAAGTATTCTGAAAGCGAGTTAGCTCTTCTAGCAAAGAAATTCACACGGGCCTACAATAATGTGAGAAACAAAAGAGAGGTGGTCCAGTAACATGCTATGAATGTGGTGAGCTCAATCATATCAGGGCAAATTGCCCCAATTTGAAAGGTAAGAGCAATCATAAGGAAGGAAAGCCGACTTGGAAGAAGCCTCCTTTCAACAAATCAAGGTATGAGGCAAATAAGCTTGTGAAGGCGCTCACCGGGTCCTTGCAGCTTTGAGGATCAATCCTTGAGCGATGTGGATCTGGGAGTGAGGAGGACAAGGAGGAGGAGATCCTCAAGGTAAAAAGAAAGGAAGGCCAAAGATTTCAGCGGCATGTGCTTCATGGTGACACGGACGACATTGATGATAATGAGGTATCTTTTTCTTATGATGAGCTTTACGCTAAATATGATTCTATAGTTGAGCAATTGCTTAGTCAAGATGAAGCGCTTGAATTTGTTATGACAAAAAATAAGAAATTAGAGTCAAAAATTAGCAAACTGAAAGTAGAGCTTAAAACTGCTAAGACTCTTGAACCTGATGAATGTTTATCTTGTCATGCTATGCATTCTGAAATTACCAAGTTACAATCTGCTCATAATATTTGTGTACAACAACTTGAGAATGCTAAATCTGAACTAAATGAAATTAAAAGTGCTCCTTGTGAAAAATGTTTAGAATCTAGTAAATTGATTGCTTTTGATGTTTTTGATTCTAGCCCTTGCACTTCATGCTTAGAAAAGAGCGTGAAATCAAAGATATCTTAGAAGTCGCTAGAGTCAAATATGCTAAGCTTAAGGACAATATTGAAAATACTACTTGTGCTTCATGTTCCACTCTTAAGCTTGAAATTGCTTTGTATAAGGAAAAATCTATGGATAAAACTTGTGATTCTTGTGTCAACTTGAGAAAAGAAAATGCTTACCTTCATGATACATTAGAGAAATTTTCTAAAGGTAAGAAACAATTAAACATGATTCTTGACAAGTCTAAAACTCCTTATAAGAAGCAAGGTTTAGGATTCAATTCTTTTCAAGACAATTCAAACCCAAAAGTCATTCAAGTCTTGGAAAAGGTTTAATTGAATTCAAAACCCAACTGCAAAAACATCTTTTAAATCTGCGAGTTTTGCCCAACCTTGTATTAATTCAAATGGTGCTTCTTCTAGTGGTACCAAGTACCATTGCACTTATTGCAAAAAGGTGGACATTTGATTGAATCTTTGTTGGCGTAGGTTGAAAAATGATAGGAAAAATTTTGATAGAATTTCATTCATGCAACCTAGAGCTTCTATGAGACATGGTAACACCGAAAAGAATAAACACGGATTAGGATTTTTATCTCATGCAAATCATTATGTTTCTAGACATCCTAATTCTAATGTGTATCAGATGGCGGTCGGATCATTGGTGCTCACCGGTCCGACGTTTTGGTCACCGATCGATCACAAACCAAAGCGGTCGGACGAGCCCATGGACGATTCAAGTCTCATTTTAATTTGAACATTGCTCATAACCAAATGTTAAATGAAATCAAGGATAGTACTTGGTTTGTATACTCCTTGCAGACGTGTGTCTCGATCTTTGGATTCCTAAATCTTGTTTATCTAATCCCGATGTTGAGACACATCGTTCTTTGCTCCTTGATTTTAGGATTACCGGAAAGGGAAGAACACGTGGTTCGTTGACTCCGGATGTTCACGCCACATGACCGGGAACTCAAAATGGTTCACCTCTTTCACGCGAGCAACAGTGATGACTTCATCACCTTTGGAGATGATACACAGGGCGAATTGAAGGAACAGGATCAATTAGGGTAAACAACAAATTCATTCTAAAGGATGTCGCTCTTGTGGACAAGCTTAGGTATAATCTCCTTTCTGTTTCTCAGCTTCTTGATGATGGGTATGAGACTGTTTTTAAGAAAAATGCTTGTCGTGTGCTTGATTCTACTGGTGAGCTTGTGTTTGGAATCTCTAGAGTTGGTAGAATTTTGGAGTGACTTTTCGAATCTCTTCTTTGGATCTCTTAAATGTTTGCTTACATCTTCTTCGATTTTTGGTTTTGGCATCGACGTTTGGGGCACATTGGTTTTGATCATTTGACGAGTTAGCAACCTTGATCTCATGAGAGGTTTGCCTAAGCTCAAAGTCATCAAAGATCTTGTATATGCGCTTTGTAGGCATGGCAAACAAGTTCTTGCCTCACACCATACTCATGACTATGGTTATGACCGACGGACCGGGGCGGTTGCTTCATATGGATCTTGTTGGTCTGCTAGAGTCCCATCGATTGGTGGAAAATGGTATATTCTAGTCATAGTCGATGATCTTTCAAGATATACTTGGGTGTTCTTTCTTACTTCAAAGGATGAAGCTTTTGGTTATTTTCATGATCTTGTTCTTCGTTTGGCTTGAGCTTCTGGTGCTTTGAGAGCGATTCGCGATGATAATGGCACGGAGTTCAAAAATGCTTCTTTTGCTTCTTTTGTCTTGAGCGTGGTATTGAGCATCAGTTCTCCTCTCCACACGTCCCTCAACAAAATGGCGTGGTGGAAAGGAAGAATAGGACCTTAGTCGAAATGGCTAGGACGATGCTAGATGAGTATAGCACACCTAGGAGATTTTGGGCGAAGCTATTACTCTTGCTTGCCATATTGCCAATCGTGTCTTTTTGAGACCTTCTTTAGGCAAGACTCCTTATGAGCTTCGTTTTGGTAGAAAACCCTCTGCTTCGCATTTTCGAGTTTTGGATCAAAATGTTTTATTCTTAAGACAGTAATTTAGATAAATTTGAATCAAGAACTTTTGATGGGGTATTTTGGGTTATCCTGCTCATTCGAGGGTTTTCGAGTTTTTAATCTTGAGACTAACATTATTCAGAGACTTGTAATGTCACTTTTGATGAGACTAGCCTCAGAGCTAGATCAATTGCTCTGAGATGATTTACTGGTGTGAGAGTATTTTTGTGGAGGAAGATGAGGACGGCTAATGTCATTCCCTCATCTGCTTTCTGCTACCCCATATTGATACAAGAACACGCTCGTCTACTTCACCTTCAGTTGAGGAGCATCTCAGAGAACTTCCCATCGCCAAGCCGTTAAGCTCTTATTCGGTACTTACACTCTACTCTCTTTGTATGGCATTTGATATTCTGTTCTTTATCCTTGTCCATTCGGGGTTTTTCTTATTCTAATTGTGCGGTGTCATTTGCTAGATAGGAAGAGTACCTCAGCGCTTGTCACCCACTAGGCACTTCTTTATCTTGTCTTCTGTTTTTATTCTCACCAAATCTTTAGACCCAACTAGGTTTGCCACCTTTTGAGAAGCGAGTTATGGGTTATTTATCCTCTATGGGTTGGTTTGAGGGGCTAGTTTGATCTTTTAGACATTCGCTTTCCTTGTTCTTTTGATCTTTTATTGTTCTTTTATTCTTACCACTTAGTGATCTTTTGAACTTTTTAGGTTTTTAGGCTTTTTAATTGCATCTCATTGTGTCATATTGCATTCATATGAAAAATCCAACAAGTGGTATAACAACAAGTGGTAACAACAAGTGGTTACAACAAGTGGTATGAAAAATCCAAAAGATGCATTATAATATAAGTTTTTCTCGCTTATCTTTTAAAATTGATGGAGCTTTGCCTATTACCCTTTGGAGCTTTTATATTTCAATTCTTGCTCAATGTCATGTCTAGCTCTTTGATTTGCTAGAATTATCATACTTTTACATGTGTAGCTAAGTCTTTGCCATATGAGCTAGAACCTTTTAAACAACTCAAATTAAGAAATTGCAATTTGTGGATGTTTTAGCGAGTTGCGTAATTAGTGCTCCTCTTGTGACATTGGCCTGTCGAATTGCTTTGTTAGCTCTTTGATCTAAAATTGACCATTACTTGAGCTTTTGTGTTCTTGAGATTCTAAAAGCGCTCATGTGAAAAATGAAAATCAAGATTGTCTTATGCTTAAATTGTGCCAAACTATTCTTACGAGGCCGCTTGTCAAATGACATGAACTTGGAGATAGTTTGATGAACGAACGATCTCATGGGGACCGCTTGTCGAAATGACATGAACCTCAAGATTTGTCGCCCGGTAGAAGCTTAGAAAGAGTTTGTGGATGGCTCCTAGTCCAGGATCTTCTTTACTAAGATATACCTTTAATCAACTTTTGGTCGAAGCTTAGGATGAGTTTGTGGATGGCTCCTAGTCCAGGATCTTGTCACTAAGTTAGATCATTAGTCAACTTCAATATTCAATGCAAATGAGAAAAATGTTGACAAATGGGCGTTTACAAAATATTGAGCAAAATGATTCAATACGGGACTTGATTGACTCTTAATGTGGTCTTTGTTAGATTTTTGATCTCACTTTGACATTTTGACATGACCAATTTCACTTTAGGATCCCTGTTGATGAACTTGCTGAATTTGAAGCGTTGCTTAAATTGATCAAATCTACTGCTTTACTTTTGAGCCTTTGTGCTTAGCTTTGATATATATGTCTTACCATGATCTTGCTAGCGCTGTCAGGCTTGATATGCTGTTTGTGCAATATTAGAGATACTAGATTGTTCTTTTGGGTAATCTCCAAAGCTTCTTTTAATCAAAAATTGAAAAATACAAAAATGAAGCCACTCCATTGCACTTCATGCATACTCCTGTTTATGCTTCTTTTATTTCTGCTTCTTTCTTTATCATCTATTGGTTATCTCTGGATGAGAGGAAGGCGTGATTCCTTGATGAATCCATTGTCAAAGGGGGAGAAGATGTGTTAATTAATGAGAAGATATTTCTTTGGGAGAAGATGTGTTATATTTCTTTGCTATTTTTATTTGGAGAAGATGTGTTAATGAGAAGATATTTCTTTGTTGGGGGAGAAGATTAAACAAAGGGGAGAAATTTTGAGATATATATATATATATTTGTTTTACAAAGGGGGAGTAACTGAAAAGTTGAAAGTTTTTGAAAATCGAGGATCATAGTGAGGGGGAGTTCTTGAGTTGCATTCTTATTGTTTTATTGAATATTCTGAACTTGAATTGCATTCTTTTATCCTCACAATGATCATAGGTCAATTGAACAATTGTTCTTTCATATGGACCTTATGTGAGAATTTTGACCCTTTTCTGGAAATCAAAGTTTTTATGCTTACTTTTGCCTTGTCTCACATGTCTATACTATTACGATGCCGCTTGGTCATTTTCATTGCTTTTTCTTGCTTATGGACCAAGTTGTGCCTTTGTGCGAAAATCATGAGTAAACTTCGTTTTCAAACCTCTTACTTACATTTTCTGGATAATTGCCAATGTGTTCATCAAGGGGGAGATTGTGGATTTCATGGGGATATGTTCCAGATCCTAGGATGATGTGACAATTGGCAATGGCGTTTACGGTTTGTAGTTTCACGTGTTTTCGACAAAGCTACAGGTGTTCTGGACAGGGGCGGTCCGACCGGTCCTTGCACGGCGGTCCGACCGGTCCCATATCGGTCGGACCGGCCATGTAGGCGGTCGGACCGCGATGACCAAAGTGGTCAAAATGAGTGAGCCAAAAATAGGTGTTGTAGGCAAGTGAGGGATCCCAATGCACTTGGTCTCATGATTTTGGAGTCTCGATGAAAAGTTCTATTGGTTTAAAGTTTCCGAAGGTTTCGGTTTTGAGAGTATGAAATTGGCTAAGTCCTTGGTGGCGGTCCGACCGCTCACGAGGAGCGGTCCGACCGGCCACCCGGCCAGCGGTCGAGACCGGCTTCTACTTGAACGTCGGCCAACCGTGGCGATGTTGTTTTGTTAGGTCAAAGTCATTGGTTTCATGGCATATGATTTGCATGATGCATGTTTTGACTAACATGGGTCAAGTTGTGAAGAACTTGTTCCCGAATCGTGTTTGCTTATGCGTGGTTGTGCGGGTTGCTTGGTGGTCAACGACGGTCAACGGCGAGGAGGATCGGGACTAGACTTGGAGAGTTGAGGTCGAGCGATTGGCGATGCGGGTGAGGTCAACGACTCAAGCGTGACACAAGATGGACAAGGGTGACCTATTGGCGAATCCATGACGCATGGTGAAGCGGTTTAGGTCAAAAGGTTAAAGACGGCGCTTTGCGCGCGTGCGTGTGTGACCCGTTTGTTAGTGGGCCTTAACGGGAGCCCAATGGAGTCAAACCCTAGGAGTCTAGGCCTCCACTATAAATAGGGGAGGTGGTGGCTGCACCACCCAGCTCTCTCTCTCTCGCCTCTTTGTGTTTCAAACCCTAATTGTCTTTAGGGAGTTGAGGTGGAGGCTAGGGCTCTTGATGGTTTGTGGAGAATTTCGTGATCTTTGATTGTCCATCGATCCATGATGGTGTGGATGTAATCCAGCTTCAATCACGAAATCAATCTATGCAAGGTTTGCTTGAGATAAGTCTCTTTTCGTTCTTGCTTTCAATTTGGTGATTTTAGGGCTTTCTTTGATCCGCGAGTTTGTGATTGATTCTTTCACGTGAATTAGCTTGCTTGTGATATGTGTGAATCTATCTAGCATTATCTTGATCATCAATCTCTCACGAACAAGCTTTAGGATCAAGTTTTCGTTCTTGCCCGGTTTTAGACCTTCAGTTAATCAATTGACAATTGCTCAAGATCGTTCCAAGAATTATCATAATATTCGATTGGAATAGGTCCTCAATAGCATGTAGAAGGTGTGTGCAAAGTTTCATAAAGATTGGAGTTGAGAATCAAAAGTTTCACCTAATTGCAACTTCGTCATCGGTGATTTTTTATTGTTGCAGATCGGTTACGAGTCGGCCGGTCGATCGCCGTCATCACCGGCCGACCGATTTTGAGCGGTCCGACCGCCAAGACTAACGCCGTCGATCCGCCCGAAATCGGTCCGACCGGTTGAGTATAACGATCGACCGCTTGCGTCTTTGTGAGTCTTGGTAATCTTAGTTGATTTTGTTATATTGCTTAGGGGTTTAATTGGATTCAATACTAGTCTTCCGCTGTACTGGTATATTGATCTTCATAGCTTTCTAATAGCTACTGGAGTTAAATTGTATTGAGTTCATAATTTGTGAAAAAGTGAGCGTGCTCCTATTCACCCCCTCTAGTCGCCTTTACGGTCCAACAGTTACTTTTGATGAGTCTCGACCTTTCTACCCTCGTCCTTCTCCTTACACCACTCCAGCGTCTCTTGTCAAGTCGCTTTCTTTCCTTACTTTTCCTGCCACCCCCATAGTCATCACACCTCCATCACAGCTTTTGACCTCTTCAGTTCTTCTTTCACCATCTCCTTCGCCACCGCCACCCTATCGAGAGGCTCCTCTCGGCCTTTGTCCTTCTTATCCTCTCTACTACACTCGTCGTCTGGGAGTCGAGGATTCTTCTGATGGTTCATCTTCTTCGCCCCCTCCTCGATATGCTCTTCGTGATCGTCAGTCTATTCGGCCTCCTGCGCGCTTTTGTTTAGCGGCTCTTGCTGAACTGACTTCTTATCGTGATGCCGTCGTTCATCAGGAGTGGCAGCATGCGATAGCAGAAGATATTACTGCCCTTGAGCGTACAGGCACGGGGGATCTTATCTCTCTTCCCGCACGTGTTACTCCTATCACGTGCAAGTGGGTCTACAAGATTAAGACCCACTCTAATGGTTTTCTTGAGCGCTATAAAGCTTGTCTTGTGGCACGTGGTTTTCAGTAAGAGCATAGTCGTGATTATGATGAGATATTTTCTCCTGTGGCTCACATGACCACCGTTCACACTCTTCTTGTTGTGCTGTCTTCGGGCATGATCCATCTCTCAGCTAGATTTCAATAAAGTCTTTCTCAATAGTGAGCTACATGAAGAGGTTTATATGCAGCCACCACCGGGGTATTATGTTCCTGAGGGTATGTTTGTCGCCTTCGTGGATCTCTTTACGGCCTCAAGCAAGCTCCTCATGCCTGATTTGATTATTTCTCTTCTGTTGTCACTGTAGCTAGTTTCTCTGCCAATGCTCATGATCCTGCTCTCTTTGTTCACACTTCGCCTCGTGATCGGACGTTTCTCCTTTTATATATTGATGATATGATCATTACTGGAGATGATTCTCAGTACATCACCTTTGTGAGGGAGTGTCTTAATGAGCAGTTTCTCATGTCTGATCTGAGTTCTCTTCGCTACTTTCTTGGGGTTGATGTTATTTCTACTCCTGAGGGCTTCCATCTGTCCCAAAAAAAAAATATTCATGATCTTGATCGTGCTTCTTTTACTGATCAGCACATCGCTGAGACTCCTATGGAGCTTAATGTTCATCTTCGACCCACCGATGGTGAGCCTCTTGCTGACTCTACTCGCTATCGTCACCTTGTTGGGTGTCTTGTTTATCTGGGTGTCACTCGTCCTGACATTTTCATACCCTGTGCATATCTTGAGTCAGTTTGTTTCTACTCCCACTCAGCTCCACTATAGTCATCTTCTTCGTGTTCTACGATATCTTCGTGGAACCATCACTCGTCGTCTGTTTTTCCCTCGCTCTAGCTCTTTTGACTTCAGCATATTCGATGCCACCGAGCTAGTGATAACTCTGATCACCAGTCTCTCTCTGCTTATTGTGTTTTTCTTGGTGGTTCTCTCATTGCTTGGAAGACTAAGAAACATACAACAGTTTCTCGTTCGAGTGATGAGGCTGAGTTGCAAGCTATGACTTTGTTGACAGCTGATGTTACTTGGCTACGGTAGTTATTTGAGGATTTTGGTATTTCAGTTTCAGCACCCACTCCTCTTTTTTCTGACAGTACAAGAGCTATTAGCATTGCTATAAATCCGGTGAAGCATGAGTTTACTAAGCATATTGGTGTTGATGCTTCCTACATGTGGACACAGGTGTAGGACCAGGTTGTTGTTGTTCAGTATATGTCTTCAGAACTTCAGTTAGCAGACTTCTTCACAAAGGCACAGATCAGAGCTCAGCACAGCTTCTATCTCTCCAAACTTCATGTTGTTGATCCACCATAAGTTTGAGAGGGGGTGTTAGATGTATATTATTAGCTTGTATTTTCCCATATTTTATAAGGGATTACTTGCATATATGTCACACTTGTACTTGTATATATATTGACACATTAACCTCATGCTGAATACAATCGCTATGCATAGCAGTTCCAACACAAAGTGAAGTTCAATTGCAGCGTTGCATGACAATAAAGTCGAATTAAAATCTGTCACCATATTTACACTTGAATAGCAGAAATAAAGAGACATCAAGAATGCGTCAGGGAAATAAACTTCCATGGAAATTTTAGAATGCCCGTAGTTGTTCAGCAGATCCACACACTGTACGGCACAGAAACGAGCGACTAGCAAATTCACGCACTGCATAGCGCAAAAACGAACGAACAAATCATTTGAGTGGCGGACAGAGCTTATAAATTACTACATTGGTTGATTTAAATAGGGATATGAAATACATTACTAGACAGGGGCTTTCAGGACATTCACAAACATGTCAGGATCAGCCTAAGACCACTTGGACCAGAGCTGTTGAGGAAGAAATCCCACCCATAATATGCGTCAGCACGGTGTGTTTCTCCTCGTCAGTCCATGTGTATTGCTGCCTCGCCATCTCCCGGTCCCAGTGCCCCTTGTCCCTAACATGCCCATGCTTGAAGAATGCAACATGGCGCAACACCGTGCATGCTCCCACGACAAACTTGGCAAAGTAAATCCACTGCTCGCCTCTCCGTCCCCTCGAAACCACCCGTCACAAACTCCTTCAAATGATGGCACCGAAGCATGGCGGGCTGCCATGATATCTCGCCCCCGGGCTTCTCGACGCAAGGGGCAATGTGAACGTGGGGGCTTTCTAGCGAAGGCGCCGTCTCGAGGAGAAGGCGGGGCCATGACCCATGAGACATCCCAGGACGAAGGCACATCGCCGACCAGCAGCCTCCTCAGGTTGGGCAACAATGACGGCGAACAAGAAAGCACGATCCATCTCTCGGGTCCAGTGAAGCGGACGATCAGGTTGGTTTTGTCTCCGGGGTGTGGCCACTGGCCAAGAAACAGCTCAAGCCGCAAGTCCTTCGCATAGAAACGGGGCCATTTGAGGCTGATGCCGAAGCAGTAGGTGAGGTTCCATTGCCTGAGGCAGGTAAAAGAGGTGGACTGGAACAGCACCCTAGTGTCCAGGGAGGCTAGGCTCTTGAGGCTGGGAAGAGCCCTATGCTTGATCACTCGGAAGTTGCACTGTCCACGACAAGCTCCCTGATCTCTGACATGGGGGCGCCCAACACCACGACTCTGTTCCCGCTGCAGCAGCAGGATTTGAGGTGCAACACCTGCAGCTCAGCTGTGGGCATGAAATGCACAAGCCCTCGTAGGCTGCTGCCGGCGTCGAGTCCGGCATGTACGTCTTGCAAGACGAGAGTGGTGAACGCGTCGTACTCGTGCAGCCGCGGGAGAACGCAGCCTGCAAGCTTCAGGCTTCGCAGCCGGCGCTCGCGCGCGGGGCTCCTTGCACAGCAGCACAGGCCATGGCTGGGAAAGGTGTGGGCAGCTTGTTGCCAGTAGATTGGCTTAGCGACAGCCTCGTGATCCTCTACCCCCCAAGCATCAATGGCCTTGGCGATTAACCGGTTGCCGCAGCCGGTGTTGTGGGTTGCGAAAAACTCGAGCCTGAGCCAATCAGTTTACTGACCCTCCGGCGACCTCGGACGCGTCCAAGAAGCTCGTGACGAAGCTGATAAAGGCGCGCATGGTGCGGCCCTCGTACCGCTAGTAATATTTTCGTTTTCGAACGATAAATAGTAATTATCTTTTATTTTTGATTTTTCTTTATATTTTCAAATTATCCTATAGTTCCAAATTTTTCGAGCTTCTAGCTAAGCTCGAGTTTGTTTTTCAAACCTTTTTGCAATTCTCGAATTCAAAATTCTGATTTGAATTCCCTTTTTCAAATTTGGGCCTCTTCTCAAATTTTGTCCCTCCTCTTTCCTGGGCTCATCCCACATGCCTCCTTGGGCCGACCCGTTTCCCCTCTCCAACCGGCCCATCTCCCTTCCGGTCCACCCGGCCCAGCTCCCACCTTCCCTTCTCCCGGCCTGCTCCTTCCTTCCCCTTGCTTTCTTCTCTCCTCGACCCAGCCTGAGCGTCGCCTCCATCTCGTGCGCCCGGTCGTCGCCGCCTTCATCGCCATGGTGACAACCACGAGTCCCCTACCTTCTTCCCCCCTCGCCGGTCTTGTCGCCCTATCCGCACTCTGTCCCTGCACCCGCACCTGTTCGCTCGCGTCACCACGCCTGTGCACATTCGTGCTTCCACCTCTTCGAATCGCCCACTTGCCCTAGCTCTCACTAGTCGCCGCCATGACGCCTTGCGTCCTCGCCGCTCCCCCTCGTCATCCGCCGACTGTGCCACCTGCTCCTTGACCGCGCGCGCCTGCGTCGCCCCGTCATCTCTCCCCGACTCACCTACATCCGCCCTGTCCCGTCTCTTGCATCACCGGCTTCACCACCGCGTCAGCAACGCCACTGCCTAGTCGCCTCCCCCGCTGCAAGCTCGCACCTGCCCTGTCCTCGACGACCAGCGCCCATGGCCGCCTCGGGACCGTACGCCCCTCTCCTCCCCTTCAACGGCTCCTCCTCCTTTCCACCGGCTATAAAATAGCTTTGGAGCTCTCCTTTGCCTCCCCTGCATCGCCCCTCTACTCCCTGGTAAGTTCCACCAAAGTCGCCACCGCTTGCCATTCTTCGGCCGAGCCGCTCCACCGCCGACTAGTCGCTCCGGTGACGCCACCGCGGCATCGACCCCATCACTGAGAGCCTCCGGAGCAAAGGAGTGTTTCCCCTCAAGCGGTGTTGCTCTTGGTCCACCGAAGCGCCCCCAATCGATCGTCTTCCCCGCCTCCGGCTACCTTCTTCTCCGCCTCCAGCTACCTTCTTCTCCACTGTCGATCTCCCTTCTTCGGCCCCCTCCGTTCCCCATTGTGACCCGGTAGGTCTGCCTCCCCGAGCTCTTCCCCATGCTCACCTCCCCTGGCTCAGAGCATCACTGGAGCTCCTCCTCCGCCGCCGCTCTCCCTTCGCCGCGCCGCTGCTCCGACGAACTTTTGGCCGCGCCACCCCCACCATCGGGATCGCATCCATCTAGGTGTTCTATTTTCGTCATTCCCCGACGTCGCCATCCCTCCCTCTCCCGGTGGCGAGCCATGGCCGCCAGCGCCCGTGAAGCCCCTGTGCTGGTGCGCGTTTGAACAGTCACTGTTCATCCATCATTAGCACCCTAATTGTTGTCTTAAGCCCTAAACCAGTGATTAGTCATTTAAGTGTTGTCTTAAAACCCCCTTGACTCGCTGACCGATGGGCCCGGGTGAACAGTGATCACCGATTTTATTCCTGGTTTTGTCTCCAGAGACCGACAAGTGGGCCCCACTACGTACTGTTCCCGTGGACACGCACAGTGTGCGATGACCTCCGATCCACGCACCGTTCACGTGAAATCGGCACTGTTCATGGGCCCCACGTGTCAGTCGATTACTGTTATCTCTCTCCTCTTTTTATTTTCTGATTTAATTCTAATTCAAACTTCGGAAGCTCCGTTCTCCTCCGTTATAACTCCAAAAGTTATGAAAATTGTTTCTAAATTTGTCTAAATTCAAAATCTTGCTAATGACACTGGTCTTGTTTAATTTGAAGTTTATTTATTATGTTATTAGTATTTATTTGCTCTCTTTGCTTGTTTGTGCCTTTTTCTGATACATTCGTCCGAATAGGATTCGAAGACGCGGGAGATCTCCAAATTGATCAAGCACAAGACTATCAAGACTATTTTACCTTTAACCAAGGAGAGTTGACACTTTAATTATTTTGAGCCTATATTTTATGTAAATTATATTTATTTAAATTACCAAAATTGCATGCTTTAATTCTTTAATCAAATATATGTTAAAGCTTAAGGTAGTTCAATACTCATTTGATGATTAATTAATTATTAAGCCATCCTTTGATAATTGAATCCATTATTCCATATCACCCTAGCAGCTATGTGGTAAATACTAGTATAGATTGTACTTAAGCGATATGCTAGTTTGGCTTAAGTATCGGGATATTAAATGTCCTAACCACCATCTTTTAAACATGATAGTGGTTTTGTAAATTTATCAAACTCTAAATGTTATCTCGTTGGTGGGGTAGTGGGATTGTGCAAGCACTAGACACGGTCTGGCTTGAATGGGACACCAATGCAAGGTGAAGTTGCGAGTCGTGCTAGACGTTGTGGGTAATCCAGCTATGCTAGTTGCTGAGGTGAATATCCCGCACAACTTATGAGTGTGACCCATATGGGTGAGATGATGGAAGAGGTGAAATATTTCGAAAGGTTACTATGATGGTCGCTCAACTACATGACTAAGGAATCATGTGGGGCAACGAGTATGATTATCTCTTGTGGGTATAGTGTACAACCTCTGCATAGTCTAAATTATTTAAACAGCCGTGCCTACGGTCAAAGGCGGACATGAGAACTTACTAGAGTTAGTTCTATTCCAAAAACCTTTGTAGGTGGTATGAAAATCAGGTCGGGCTCACCTAGCCCTGAGATTGGATTTTTCCGAGCTCAGTGGTGTTAATAATTGGAGGTAGCTCCAATCGAATGAAGCATGTGTAGAGTTTCCGATGGAGGGAACCTCTACTGTTATTTAATATTGCAATTACTCTTTTTAATAAAATGCAATTTGGTTAAAATGCTAAGTCATATGAATTTCTAATTATGATAATTGAAAATGTTGCTTTAGCAATTAAAAGAACCCGAGCCATCCTTGTTAAGCCATGCATGTTATTATTGCATCTTGTGTGTTGGCTCGCGAGCACGGAAGTTGTGCTCATTTTCGCTCTCCTCCAAACCCTCCAGATAATGCTGATCAAAGGGGCTATGCGCACTATAAAAACTCAAAAATTGACGTACAGGAAAACGTGAAGAGTATTGTCGACGATCAAATCGCCGATCTTATGAATGTATGAATGAAAGAGGAAAATGACGCGTATCTTCTAGAAAGTAGTGAGACTGCTCTTTATTGCTTTGATCTGGCTATTACAACGAGTGTATATAACTTAGACTAAAGAATAATTCGGGAGTACAAGACTCTTTCGAGAGTGTCTCCCAAATGATCTTCACCGTTCCGGCCTCCTTAACTTCAGTCCGCATTCCTCCTTATGTAGTTGATGAAGGGTTGACAGTTGTCTCTGAAGGAGACGCCTGTTCGGGAAGCAACGCGTCTGGTCGAAGAGAGGCGTCAGTTGATAATATGTCAACTGTCGTACGGTTATATGTTAGTGAGCCATTAACTGTATTTCTTTGTCTTAGAGTTACGTATCGTTGCGTGGTATAAGATATAAAGCACATGTCCCATTCTTCACACGGTAGGGGATATATCTGATGCTAGATCCAGATATTAGTTCAAGGTTTTGAGAGCTTTTGACTGGTCGGGGACAAGGTTGGGAACCTTCTCTGACCAGGTTAGATATTGAGTAACCTCTGGAATCCTCACGACCAGTGAGGTCGTTAGCCTTAGGGGTTACGACCACGAAGACGTATGGTCCCTTATTTACTAAATAATAAATAGAGGTTTTAATCCTCGTCAAGTATTCTAGTTCTGTAGTCAAGATCTCGCCTCAGTCTAGTGGACTCGTTCGGTACTTGCATACAACCGATATTATCCAACCCCTTGGTTAATATCCGTCGTACACAGGCTACCCCAATCGCTTGCATGTGGAGAGATGAGCTCTACCCCTTTTGTTTCCGCTGTAGCTTACGTTGTTTTTATGTAATATAATCAATTTGGTCTATTCAGCCCTTTTGTAAAACTCAACTCGACGTGGTCTATGTTACTCTGAAGTTTGTAAAATATTTGAATGGTTTAGTTCACATCATGTATGAATGATTCAGCAATGTGCCTGTGAGTGCTATCTACTAATTCAGGGAATAATACAGTGTTTTCACAGAGAATTTGGATTTACAAAATCCAGATCTGACACTCCTGATGTTAGGCATGAGCTCCTCCTTCATGACATCACTGCGCGAACAACATCCCTTGTGGAAGACGTTACGGTGACGGAGGATGCACCGGTGGTAGCGTGGCGGGAGTATGTCGCTGACCCTAAGATCGAGGGCCGGGAGGTCATGGGGGAGGCGAGCCCAGCGCTTGGAGAGCAGCCCAGTGTTGAGCACCGTGCGGGTGTGCGCAGGACGAATAGGAGCAGGACGTCGTCTCAGGCCGGCGCCAATCTGTCCTGCACTCCTGCTCCTGGACACGAGAGAGCTTGCGTGACGAATTGAGCAGCGAGTATAGATGGGAGGACAACCATTAAATTTGATTTTGTGAGATAGGCGCAGCCGGTCATTCGGTCTGCCCTCCCACGCGGTCGGTTCGGTCACTCCAGTGACCCAGTGTGCCTTCCCGTCTCCGCTCGTGACCCCGCCCGTTACTACCTGCCAGTCCCCTACGGGCTACGATCCACACGGACAGGGGCGAAGCCAGCCCATGGCCAGGCCTCGGGCCGGCCCAGCCGTAGCCCAACTTATGGTCCAATTCACATATAAATTTTTTATTTTGTTCACAGATGTTAAGTGAGAATTTGAGTTGAACATCAAGCCGTTGCCCCGAAAACCCGAGACCCAGCTCCGCCACTGCACGTTGATATCAGCTCAGCATGGTCGTCGGGTGAGGTGTCACGAGGCTTTGTTTCCGATGCCGACCTCCTACCGAGTCTCCTCCACGCTCCCGGCCTCTCCTCCTACCTCGCCGCCACGCCACCTCGACTCCAGCCGCCTCCCTCTTCCTTCCCACGCCACCGGCCTCCCTCCACTGTGTCATGCGCCGCCTCCCGCGCAGGCGCCCAGCGCTGACCTTCAGGCACGCCCTCGGCTCGTCACGGGCACGGACCCATCCTCCAAGCTTGAAGCGCTCGCTACTGACTGCCGGCCTCCACTGCCCCGGCTAGATCACCAGGTCAGTGCAGGCCTAAATTTATATATAATTTACTAACTGTTGTAAAATTTAAAATTTTGCTATGCTATTACTACTAGTTTAATTGACACGAGAGACAAAACCCAGTGAATATTCTTCCTTCTAAACCGGGCCTCGGGCTGCCGCCTGCCGGGGTTTCAGCCTGGGCAGGGGAGGGCCAATAGGGGTTCCCTGTACAGTGTATATATACACCGGGCACACCCAAAAATCGAGAAAAAAAAAAGTTTTTTGGCAGCAGCGGCGGCATGGTGCACACAGTAACTCCTTTGACCTTGATAGATTTGGATTTGGATTTGGATTTGGGATTTGTATTTTGTGGAATGCTGTGATCGGAAAATAGGAAAAAATATTGTATTTTGATGAAACTGAACAACCTAGTAATAAAGGAAACTCTCCCTGACTTTTGAAACGGCTTGTAGAGAGTATTGAAGAAATTGATAAGGCTGTCTTAAAAAATGCCCCATTGAATTGGTTGGAAATTTATTAGAGGAATTTCTGCGATGAATCTAGTAAATAACAAATTGAGAAATGAAGAAGTTGAAATAGTATTTTTCACGATGAATCTTGTGAATAATAAGTTGAGAAATAATACGGGCGGTCAATGATTGTTTATTCGCATTTACTAAGCAAGATATTTTCTTGAAGGTTACCGATGATGTAATAAAGTGTTCCCAAAATTTTAAATTGATATTCTATTTTTTACTAGATATTTTGTAATATTCTATTCATGTAATTAATACCTTATTTGAATTATAATGTGCTCTTTGCAATTTCAAACTTATATGTTAAGAATTCATTGTATTGTACCGTACTTTAGAATTGTGTAAAATGTGTATCCCATAAAAGTTTTCTAGCTCCTACATGTTTAGTGCGCCACAGCACAGCATCAACCACACCGATGCATGTGCACCGAGACAACGAGAGTCCGACACTGTCGTCGCCCGCGCGCCACGGCTGCCACCGATCGGCACCGCGTTGTAGGAGGTCGCCACCGCCGCTTGCCATTAGCCCTCCTCGGCCTTTACTAGCCTTGGGACTCTCGGTAAGGACCGACTCCCTACTCCCTACTCCCTAGCCTCGTCGGTCGTCAGCGTAGCTCGAGAAGGCAACGGCCAGCTCGAGATGTCCTCGTCATTCGTCAAGCAAAAGCAGAGGCCGCGGCACGCCTCAGCCAATGCCACGACAAGCAGGGGCGGAGCTGGGCCATGGGACTCCAGCCCAACACGTGGCTCCTTCCTTCCCACTTCTGGCTCTCTCTTGGTCCTGGCCCAACAACCACGCAGGCCACGCAGCTCAGCCACAGGCAACTGAACGTGAACCCTATCGGCTATCGCCGTGCCGCCCTCCCTCGCTCGCTCGACCGCGCGTCCGCCCCAGCACCGCCACTGCCCCAAGCTGCCTCCCGCCAGCGCCGATCCCTCAGGGCTAAGGAGGTCAATCCTGGACGTGCCTTGCGCTCTCTGCGTCAGCCCTCTCGCTCTCGCCTCTCTGCATCGACAGGCCGCCGACTCGCCGCCACGAGCTGCTCCACCACGGTGGTTGCGACTTGCGAGGTGCAAGCCTGAGAGGACGCGTGGTGATTGTCTTCTCTTTCCTTTCTTTGCATTGGTGCATTGCATTACTCAAATTCCGAATTAGAGATTAATTGATTTGATTCAATTTGATGTAATAGAAATACAAGATGAAGAGGACCAATACATTGTCTTCTTATTTCCCATCACAGTCCAACCATTAACCAATCCCCTCCAGAAACAGTAGGAACTGGAGCTAGTAATACCCAACAAAACAATCCTCGTGTTGTGCTTAATCCAGATGACACTGTTGCCGATCCTGGGATTCGTAAACCAACTGAGGAGTTGGATGTAGACATTAGGGATCCTGGGATTCGTAAACCAACTGGAGTTGGATGTAGACATTAGGGATGCTGCTGGAAGGGGGGTATTTGCTATTGGGCCTATGCCAACAAATTGGTCATAATTTTCCACGAAAAGTACAGAGAAAACATAAAAAGGAGCTTACATGCATGATAGGCTCGGATGAACCGAACCTTCACTAATTAGGCATTAAACTTTGTACCACTCTATGTCGGACAATTAGTATTAGAGTTTAATAGGAGTCCAAGCGTAAAGTAGTCGAGAGTTATGTTAGAGTCGGATTGTAAACCTTGGCAATATAAATAAAGGTGTGGGGTCCCGAGGGACACACAATTATTCCCCAAAATTCAATATGGTATAAGAGCCAATCCATTCCAAACCCTAACCCGAGCAAAACCCTTACCTCGAACCGTCACAGCCATCGCTCCTCAGTCGATCTGCCGTCCGTCGTTGTCTCATCGCAAGTGGTCCTCCGCGACCGCGTCGACGGGAGGAGCTGCATGCGCCGCCTTTGTTGCGTGTGGACAAGCCGGGCGGCAGCGTGAGGAGGCTCGACCCAGCGGACGACTTGGAGCGGTGGGTGGTGGCGTAGGAGTAGCAGTGTGCTGAGGGCGTCGGCAGTTGGCAGCGAGGAAGTAGAGGTCCTTTCCCAGGGGCATGGCGGGGGAGATGATGTTGTGGAGGAGCTCTGATGGGAGGAGTAGCAATGGGCTGGGGCGGAGGAGGAGATCCGGCGAGGAGGACGCTAAAGGCGGAGTTCTCGAGGAGGCTTGAGGCGGCGCTCGGTGAGGGGAAGAGAGGAGGGCTGATCGGGGAGGAGAGGAAGGCGCGGGAGAGAGAAGGAGTCTGCGGCTGTGGGTTGGGAGCAGAGGAAGAGAGAGAGGGGGGAGATGTTTGTTGTTTGGTGTTGTGTGGCTGGGATTTTCTATTGTCTATTGCTGATGTGTTCTTTTGTTGTTGAGAAGGAATGTATCAAAGTGTTGTCTTCTGCAGAGAAGAAGGGAGAGGTGGAAGAAGAGTTTGCTATCCGGTGTGGCTGAGTTTTTTGTGTTGCTTGGTGGTAGAGTTTTCTATTAGGTTGTTGCTGATTGCTACGGTGGAAGTTAGCGATGGTAGTAGAGGAAGCTTAGGTGGTGAAAATATCGGAAGTTGCGATGGAAGGCATGATGATGGTGGAGTTTTAGGGCAAGTAGAGAGGCCTTAAAACAGGGGGAGAAGACTGTTCAGGAGGCGGCTTCGGTCTCGTAGGTGGTGTTGACGTTGGAGTTGGTGTTAGTATTGGTAGGGGATGTGTTTGTAGTGGTAAGTGTTGGAGGGAATGTGGATGTTCGATGGTGGCGATGAGCTTGGCGATGGTGATGGCGACGCAGAGCGGTGGTAGCAGTGGTATCTCCAGTGGAGGCTATGGTGATGGTATTAGTGTCGTGCGGTGGTGTTGGTATGGGTGCCCGAGATGGTGTTGCTAGAGAGGTTCAGAGGCAGATTGGAGGCTATGGTAATGGTATTGGTGCCGTGTAGTGATGTTGGTATGGGTGCCAGAGATGGTGTTGCTGGGGAGGTCCGGAGGCGGGTTGGTAGAAGGTGGAAGTCAAGACTAGGGGCATGTGGGCAGAGATGGTGGAGGCCGAGGGTGGCTAGGGGCGTGTGGGCAGAGGAGGTCGAGGCCGGGGCAGCTGGTAAATGGTAGAGATGAATTTGGTGATGTCCCTAGTGGTATTGGTGTTGAGCAACTTTTTAGTCTTTGTGATGGCATTGGCCATACAATCGATGGTAGGTTTGATAAAGTGTTAGATTCTAGTAATGGTATTACAATATGTAACAAGATGATCATTATTGTTATCTCATGCCCATCTTGAGGAGTGTTGGAGAATTAGTATTGGAGTTTAATAAGAGTCCAAGTCGTGTGCGAGTCAAGATTTGTGTTATAGTCAGATTGTAAACTTTGGCACTATAAATAAATGATGTGGGGGTCCCAAGGGACACACAATTATTCCTCGAACTTCAACACTACTATACTGTATTGTTTTGCCATGTTTTATCTATTAGGAAAATTTGTTCAATAACATTTCAAAGATATATAAATTAGGAAATAGCATCTAATGTGAGGATGACAGGTGGGCCATGGGGCCACATGTTAGTGACACCGATGTTATTTTTCAACTCGTGGGATCATTGTAGTGTTATTGAGCAAATTGCCCCTTATCTATTTTGTGGTATAGTTAAGCACGGGGTTCAAATTTCATTTCAATTGTGCATTTGTGTTGTACTTTTGTTATGTCACGATGTGGGTCGTATTTGGCGTTAGTCATAGCCCCTTAGTTTTCAGCCTAAGGCTTTGCGGAATCCTGGTTCCACCAGTGGCCACAAGCATATCAATCCGTACCGTTGCCTCGTTAGAAACATATGCTAGTTCCCACCCAAGTCTTCGGTTCAAATTTGATGCATCCAACATTAGTGTGTTTGTTCCTTTTGGTTCCCCCAAATTAGATTAAATTCTGCTAAACAATAATATAATGGCAAATTCCCCCGCATTAGAAGTTTTAGAAGTTCTAAGGATAGTGTATTTCTCTAGTATTATGAGCCCCAGGGTATGTAACTTTGCGGTTACCTCGAAGTATGATGAACATTTCAAATTTTTAGTAAGTTGGGATAACAGGCCTTTTGTCTAAAGATTGCTAGTTCAGTAAGTCAATATGTCAAATTGTAATGTCCTGCTGTTCATTTGTAATCTCAAATTTTGTCTAGCATGCTACACTGTTTTCATGTGTTTTCTCTATTTTGCTATATCAATAACATTGGTATTTAAGTTTCATATCAATTGACAATAATTTGGGTGCAATTCCTAACTGCCTTATCTTATTCTTACCTGGTTTTTTCCTCCGCTTCAAGTATAAGTTCTAAACTACCTCTCTGCTTTGATTATCTGCATGTTTAGCTCCAGGAACAGTTGTCTGGTGGTAGCGTTGGGGCAGTGGGGTGATGGCCAACAGCGAGTACGAGTATGTGAAGAGGGAGTTCGAGTTCGACCGCCGCCTCCCCCCCTCCAACTGGATCGTTGTCCGCATTGATGGCTGCCATTTCCACCGGTACAGTTCTTCTCTCCCATCAATAAAAAAAGAAAGAGAGAAAGAAAGTGATTCCTATCTACGCTTCCTAATTTTTCCACAACCCTGTAGTGATTAAACCATCATAAGATTGCTGCTTTCTATAATACCAGATAGTGCTGCTTTCTATAATACGGATTGTCTCTTACTAACTGTTTATTGATTGCTCTGGTTTTAGTTCGCTCACTATTGCATGTACACTGACATGGTTACTAGTGGTTAAAGAACTGCATTGACCATCTGGCCATGTCAATTAAGTCTCCTACTTAGCTTGATGCAACATGTCTGTGTCAGTATGGTTTAGTGCAAGCTAAGCTATTGGATTACCCTGGCCTTTTGTGTTCTTAGTTCTTATCCTAGTATCATTCACAAATGTCTTCTACTTGATTTTCTTTGTGATTATAAGCATGTGAGAAATAGAAGGAGAAGAAGGTCACACCATGTAAATTGGGGAATCACTGTTGCTTAGAATTTAGAATAGTTTATCTTTGTTCTTATGTTCACCAATTTCAATCTTCTTTTTGTTAGATTCTCGAAGATACATGCCTTTGAGAAACCAAATGATGAGAGTGCTTTAAGATTGATGAATGCTTGTGCCACTTCTATGCTCAAGAAATTCACTGACATAGTCTTTTCTTATGGTGTTAGTGATGAATACAGGTACAACATCTTCTCATGAAAGTACCATTATAAAATTGTACGCAATACCATTGTGAATGGTGTTAGAATAGGAGTTAGAATAGGGACTCTTTTGTATTTCTTTATCTGTCTTTTGTATTGCTTTATCTGTATATGACATACACCTCTTGTACTCCTATATATATTGCCCATTGGGGCTCTTCAATATACACACAATATTTATAACATGGTATCAGAGCAAAGGTTAGGGTTAGGGTTCGCTACCTCTGCCGCCGCCGCCTCCTAGTCTCCGCTCGTCCTCCGCCACCGCCGCCCTCGGGAGGAGCTATCTCCACTCCCGGGGTTGGCCTGCTCGACGGCGTCTCGCCGTGGGTCTCGCACGGCCGGTGCTACGGTCTACCTCGACTCGCTCTGCCCCAACATCCGCGATGCCTGGTCGCCGCGGTCTTCGTCGCGCTTCCGCCCGAGCTCACCATCGCCTCAGGCTCATCTGCGCTGCGGCCTATGCACGAGCGCTGCTGTTGGTGGAGATTGAATCGGCTGCTAGTTTTGCTAGTATCTACTAGCTATCCTTTGTGTCGTTTTTCTTCCGTTGCGTCCATCCAAGTCCGTACCACTTTAACTTTTAGTTCGTCTAAGCCATGCGAGTCCAAAAATTTATTGTCTGTCATAGAAATATAGGAATTCTTTTTGCATAACAGCAGCCACCGCTCTTTTCTTCGAGCTGCTGCAGATAGTCGTTATAATGCCGCCGCTCTCTCTACCCGCGCCTCGAGAGCTTTTAAGGCACGCGCTTCTTGTGCATCGCCTCATTGCGCTTCTTGTGCATTGCGTCGCCGCCGTCTTGGGCTTCGATCTGCTCTGTCATGCTTCTACATATTCCTATTCGGCTTGATTGATAGCTCTCTCTATTCAGTCAGTTTCATCATCTTCTTCGTCGTGTTGCCACGGTCGATTTTTTCAGCCCCTGCACCTTGTGCTTTATGGGCTGTTGCACGACCCTGGATGGGAGGAGATCTTTTGATATTCGACATATTTTCCAAGAGTTGCATGCTACGACGACATTATCGGGACTCGGACTTTGGATTTTCCATATTTTAGTGTCAACCCTTTCCAAATGCAATGCTATTGTATACGCCTTGCATTTGAGGGGTGTTAAAATAGGAGTTATAATAAGGACTCTTTTGTATTTCCTTATCTCAGATATGGTATACACCTCTTGTACTTCTATATATATATTACTCATTGGGGCTCTTCAATACACACAATATTCATAACAAATGGAAACTCTGTTTTGAATTGCATGGGTTCCATCCTTTTTCTAAAGATAAATGCAAAGCATTCCATTCATTCTCGTGATTAATGATCTCATTACGTACTTTTTTTAAGAGCTGTGTTATTGAACTGCAAAAATATAATGGCTGTACATACAAAGTAAAATTACCTTATTAACATAGATTGTATTATCTGCTGGATAATCATGAGTTTCTTATATTTCATGTTTGCTTTACAGTTTTGTTTTCAGGCAGGAAACAGAATTCTATCAAAGGCGAGAAAGGTACCTCATTTGACATTTTTCACTTTTTCGCTGAATATTTTGAATGCGCATATATGCAAAATTGCTTTCTGTTTCTGAACTATTTGAGCATCGATCATGATATTGACTTCTCTACTAATAATTGCAGCAAAATTCTTTCTTTATGTGTTTCCTACTTCACTTCTATGTATGTGATGAAGTGGAAAGATTTCTTTCCTAATAAAGAGTTGAGGGAGCCTCCATATTTTGATGGTCGAGCTGTATGCTATCCAAATATGAAAACTATTCGTGATTATTTGGCATGGAGGCAAGTGGACTGTAAGCTTCTCGAACTGCAATCGTCATTTTCTAGTATAACCAATGAGGTTTTCCTATTCTATATTGTGCAGTTCTGTGCATTGATGTCCTCTACAAGAAAATCATGTTGTGTATCCTATTTACCAAAAATTGTTAAAACTTATGAAGCTTCAGCAACATTAAATAAACATATGGTCTATGTATGCATCACTTCTATGAGATTTGTATGTCTGATTGCTTCTTCACTCAATTAGTTTACTTAATGGATGAATATATTCTTTGTTTGCGCCTTTCAGGTCATATAAACAATCAGTATAATACATGCTTCTGGATGTTGGTGATGTCTGGAAAAACTGAAAAAGGGGCTCAACAAACATTGAAGGTAATCTAAATTTTCTATAGTTTGAGATGTCTTTTGTTGCATTTGTATAAATGTGTTTTTTTTGTGCATCCATATTCCATCTCTCTTCTAGGGAACATTTTCAAGGACAAGAATGAGTTACTTTGCGACAGTTCCAAATCAACTATGATGATGAACCGGCTATATTTCGAAAAGGATCCTGTGTTTACCGAGATAAGGTAATACTGTGAAGCATGCAAAACAGAATGTTTCTGCTCATTCACAATGAAGTATTTACATCATTTATAGCAGTGATCATGATAGTTTCTATTCATATTTGGTGCCAGAGATATTTCAAACAAGTTATTGAAATTTGAAATGTGACTTGTCTGCTGGTTACCCAGATAGCTACTTGTAAAATTGTTGTCATACACTCATACTTGACTTTGTAGGATAATTGAAACTCTTTAGGTGCCATTATATGGTGTTTCCTTCTCTGTTATTGATCAATAAGGTTATGATTCTTCTTATCGAGTTTGAGATCACATGTTGCATTTCTTTTGTCGGCCTGATTGTTGAATAATGTTATTTTGTGGAATATCTTGTTCTCAACTTTTGCTGATATCAACTAACCCCAGTAAGTGCATTTTTGCATATCATTGTAGGTTGAAATAAAGGTGAAGACCGATGACTATGGGAATCCCATAAAAAGAACGCGGTTGGTTGTTACAGTGGCAAATGTTGATATCATAGGACCTAAGTTTTGGGAAGATCATCAATACATTCTTCGAGAAGGTTAGTTGAATTATTCTAATTTTAGCTATGCTTCCAGCTCCAATCAACTTTGAATATATACAGCATCAATCTAACAAGTGTGTTGGGGAGAAAGAAAAATATAGATACGAGTATGTCAAGAAGTTCAACATCATCCATAGGTTTCCACCTTGTAATTGGATTGTTGTTCGTATCAACGCCTGCCAAGTTGATCAGTGAGGACACCTTGTTTCCTATTTATTCGAAAGTATGTTCCATCTCTTTTAGATAGTTAGATTGTCTTATCAACAAGGTGAATTCAAACTTTTTCCCAGATTCTCGTTGACCCATTCATTTGACAAGCCAAATGATGAGAGTGCTCTAAGATTGATGAATTCTTCTGCTTCTTTGATGATGGAGCGGTTCCCTGACATTATCTTTGGCTATGGTTTTCGCGATGAGTACAGGTATGACACAGCCCTTTCAAAATTGCTACTCTTAGAGCAAAAATATAAAAAAGAAAGAAAAAATCTAGTTTGTAGAGAAAGAAAACAAAAATCTGTGTTTTGCATGGCACAAGCTTCCTCTTCTCATAAACAGAAGTGATTTGAATTACATATAGTATTGGCAGGATAAAAGATCATATTACAACTGTAAGTAAACCATGTGGTAAAGCTGTACATGTAAATCCACTTCAATTAGACAGTCGTTTTTATGTTTGGATGGCAAGTCTGAACATTCATTGCAACCGATCTTTTTTTATTTTATTGTTATTGTTGCAGCTTTCTGTTCCAGGAGAAGACTGAATTATATCAGAGACAGAAGAGGTAGTTGTCAGCTTTATACATTTCTACAGTACATGTTCTTTAAAGTGGTCAAGCCATTGATAAAATATGCCAAATTTTGCAGCTTAATCCTTTCTTCCTGTTCGTCATATTTCACTTCTTTTTACATGATGAAGTGGAAAGAATTTTCCCCCAGTAAGGAATTAGTACAGCCACCACACTTTGAGGCAGAAGTTCTGTGTTACCCAAAACCAAATATTGTTTGTGATTATTTGTCATGGAGGCAAGCAGAATGTGAGTTATTCTTCCTAAAAAACAAGTACATCTTAACTAGTCGAAAATGTTCATGAAGTTCTCTACGTAGTACGCTATGTAATATCCAAATTATTGTTCATTTGCAGCAGTGTGAATGCATTAAAATTTAGTGTTTGTATAGCTTTATGCTGTGATGAATACTGATCAATGCCCATGTCCCTTAGTTTTATTTTACGATATCCTATTGCAAGACTCTTCCGGTAGTTAAAAGAAAACACAAAAGAAGCACATGAGCTGACTCATTGTACATGCTAATTTGCAGGTCACACCGGCAACCAGTACAATACATGCTTTTGGATGTTAGTTAAATCTGGAAAAAGCGAAAACGAGGCTCATGAAATATTGAAGGTCTTCTTTCATCATTTACGATTTAAAATGTTTTTTTGCCTTACCCTATTTAATTCTTTAGTTATCCGCAGTCTCTAACTCTTTACTGTTATCTGAAGGGAACATTATCAAAGGACAAGAATGAGTTGCTTTTTCAGCGATTTCAAATGAACTACAACAATGAACCTGCTATGTTCCGAAAGGGTTCATGTACTTACCGACAAAAGGTAATTTTACTATTTTCCAGGAACCATTTTCAACAGCAATGTTGTATTGTTTGAGCTGCAGTTTTTTTTATTAAGATAGCAAGCCAGAATAACAACGTGTCTTATTGAACAATGTAGCAATGGTTACGAAGCAACATTTAATTTACCTAAAAGATTAATGCAACTTTTCAGTAACTATAACCAAAAGGAAGTTCTGCCTTAGATGGCATGCTGCATTTGCTCCTTATTCATAGTTTCTAAAACCATTCTGCATCGGCTAAATAAAAGGCATGGTATTTCCCATTGATACTTCTGCTCTCCAACTGATTCTGAACAACTTCTTAAACCATTGCATTTACATGAAATAAAAAAATAAAGTGAGAATTGGCGACCACGACCAGGTTACAACTTACAACCAAATTTATGAACCCTGTGACTATAGTTGATTAGGTAGAAATGCTGCTATGAGCAGAATATGGTTTTCAAAGTATTCTACTATGTCCAGTTTCTTTGTCATTTAAATGGGTATATTGCAAATTACTACAGGTGGAAGAACTCGCAAAGGTGGAGGATGGCAAAAATGTAACAAGAGAGCGGTGGGATGTGACAGTGGCCCACGTTGACATGGGGCCTGAGTTTTGGAGAGAGCATCCCTATATTTTTGACAAATGACATTTAGTCTAGGCTGATAAGTGATAAGAAGTTTTCATCAATGTTTCCAGTTTCTCTTAACAAGTAGTTTTCATCAATGTTTCCAGTTTCTCTTAATAATGTTGTGTATATGTAATTCCTGCCCACACGATTACAGCAAGAGAAAGTGCTGGCCTTTTCTTTCGTTGGTATATCGTTCGTTGCATCTCATTTATGTGCAAACTGAAATGTCTATTGGCTTGTGTATTACCTATATGATTCCCCCATTTCCCAGTAACTGATTCTGACCAGAAGAAATGTGGTTCTTGTTTCTGAAGGAAATTGACTAACCCGTCACTTGTGCAGTTCTTTCCGTTGTGTATGGGTAACATCTCAATTTTAGAATTTTTTAAAAATAAAAATAACCATTTGATTTTGTTGAAGTCACTAAAGCTTAACTTAGAATTTTAGAAAACAAAAATAATTTAATATGAATGAATCAATCTTCAAAAAATTTAAATTTGGTATAATTGGGTTTTCTGGTATTTAAAGTCTAAACCTAATTGAAATTCCCTTTCTCTGTTTGGGCCGAATTCACGTCGACTCGTTTCTATTCCCGCATATTTCGAAACCATCTTTTCGATTTCGACTACTCTTTCTGTTGCATTCATCCTTTCGCTTTGACCATCTTTTCTGCTTTCACCACCCTCTTGGTTTCGATCATCATTTCGATTTCAATTGTTCTCTTGGTTTCACCACCTTCGGTTTCAACTATCCTTTCGGTTTCGACCATTCTCTTGGCCTCGGTCATCCTTTCGATTTCGACATTGGAAGTCTGATCAGAAGAACCTTGGATGTCACACCAGGACACAAGGATATTTAAGCCCATCTTAAGAAGCCAAGCGAGCCATGATATTACAGAAGAAGCTCAAGCTGAGCAAAGACAATTGTGGGTCTACCCGCCGAACCAATCTAAGGATTGTGTCTGTGTCTGTTTTGGAGAGATTGGGCATAGTGCTAGTGAACACGAAATCAATTGCTCAAATTGTGAAGGAAATCATCCACTCGGAGAATGTCCAATGAACAAGATTACATTTATTTATGTGAGAGTAAAGATCATTATCCAAACCCAAGGCCCTTTGAAGACAATGTTGACATCTATATTACAGCAGCAGCATTAACATTTTCAAGCCGCTCGCATCCAAACCAAGGAAGGCAGGATCATGATTACTTCTACCAAGTTATCCCAAGAATCAGAGGAACCAAATTCCAACAAAATCAATTCCAAAGCACTCAATTTAGAAGCTACTTGCCATCAGCAGGACAATTGTCACAAGATGAAGATGGTGGACCAAGAACAAAATATTGCAAGAAATTCCAAAACTTGTGTGATTCAACCTCAACCCAACCAAGCACCATCAACAACCCCACTCATGACTCTAGAATCAGCGCTACGTCCACCGATGCAGATGTTCTGCGACAACAATGGTGGCCAATCTCAACAGAACAAAACCTCCAGGGCAGGAATACAATGTTTTAGGTGCCAGGAGATGAGACATTTTGCCAATGAATGCCTGCAAAGGCATTTAGCACTCACTTCAGATAGCATTCCCGAAGCTACCCTGATTGCAACAATAACACCAACAGTAGGTGGTAAAAACAACAGAAGATACATGTCACAGTTGCATAAATACAGAAGTTTAAGTTTGCCAATACCTCAAGAAACAATCGTGAACCAGCCGACCAGCTTGTTGCTCCCCAACACATCCATTGGAGGCCCTTCACAGAAGAACTCCTCTCATGTCGCAGGAATCACGTGTTTTAGCTGCCATAAGATGGGTCACTATGCCAACAATTGCTCACTGAAGAAAGCTTCAACATCGGATAGTCCCGTCTCAGAAGTCATATGCTTTAGGTGTTGAAAGACATGCCATTTTTCTGGTGTCAATTTCATGCAACTTGGGAGCTACACCAGCCAGGGTCACTACACCAGGAACATGCCAGGTGTTGAATCGATGGGTGCCAAATAAACTAGAGAAGTCGTGTCATGTGGGTAAAGTTGTACAATCTCTGCAGAGTGTAAAACTATTTGAATAGCTGTGTCCCCGGTTATGGACAAAGCCTGGTGATTTCACACGAGGGGTAGATTTTCATAAAAAATATGGAATGGATTGGTTGGGAAGCGATCTAGTTGTTGGTTGATGGCTGGGATGTGAATGGGGTGTTGTTTCAAAGAACTTGAATACTTATGTATTAATCTTTTGAATTATGATTTACAATCTACTTATTGTATTTAATGTCAATACTGCTTGCTGCAAATTAAATATAAAGCTATCCTTGTTCAAGCCTTACATGAATACTATTTGCATACATTTCCCTATGACTTGCTGAGTACTTTATGTACTCACGGCTATACACCATTTGTTGATCAGTCGTCGAAAAAGAATTTGGGAGCTCGAGTTCTATGAAGAGGAGTACCTTGTAGACCATGCAAGCTAGGCCGCGTCCTCTACTCGATTGCTTGTGGGCATGTCGGATGGCTACCACGAGGTGTTTTGGTTCCGTTGCAAGTTTACCCTTTGCCTTAAGCCATGTGTGGCAACCTTTGTAAGACTTGACCATAATATCCTTTTGCTATTAAGTAATATTATTTTGTTTTGTTGTTGTCGACGATCAAATCACCGAACTTACAAATATATAAAAAACAGAGGAAAAATGGCACGTATCTCCTGGAAAAGAATGTGGTTGCTCTTTATTGCTATGAACTGACTATTACAAGGAGTGCATGTAACCTGGACAAAAAGGCTAATCCTAATAACATTGGAGCGTAATGCCTGCTATGGTGTTGTAAACTAATCGAATGGTGGTCTTCTGAAGTGCCTTCCAATCGATCTCTCTTCTGATCTCCCCTCTCTCTCCATCTTCCGCGACCCTCCTTATGTAGTTGATGAAGCGCTGATGCTATCCCTTGGAGAGACGCTGAGAAGTGACGCGCTTGGTCTGAGAGAGGCGTTAGTTGACAATGCATCAACTGTTGCGGTTATATGTCAGTGAGTTATTTAACCGTACTCGAGTGTCTTAGAATTATGTAACATCGCGTGGTATGGAATAGACAACATGTGTTCCATTCATCACACGGTAAAGGATATACCTGGACTCAGACTCGAGATACCAGTTCAAAGCCTTATGAGCATTTGACTGGTTGGAGACTAGGTTAGGAACCTTGTCCGACTAGGGTAAGTATTATGTAACCTCTGGAATTCTTACGACCAGTGAGGTCGTTAGCCTTAGGGGTTACGACCATGAAGACTTATGGTCTTTTCTTATGTATTAAATAATATATAGAGGTTTCAATCCTCATCAGTTGTATGGATATGATTACATCGATGTTGCAACTGTGTGACCTTGTTGACTGATGATTCTTCCACTTCTATTGATTGATTATAGCAAGCATGAGTACACAACCGTACTCGCAAGTCATACCACATAATGCAATTTATAGATAATGGCTTATTCCAAAGGAATGGCTTCTGTGGTTCTTTTGCGGAAATACAACATTTGCAATTGAATACAAATAATATATTGAAAACATAATTGAAAACAAATAAACAATAATAAGTTATCATTTGGTTTCACAAAGGACACATAGTCTAATCAAGTTATTCACACAGTTGCACAAGTTATCTCACACAGCTGACCCTTCCCAATTGTTTTATGAAAATCTACCCCTCGTGTGAAATCCCTGAGCATGTCCATGACCGCGGACGCGGCTATTCGAATAGATTGATTAAACACTCTGCAGAGGTTGTACACTTTACCCACACGATACAATCAGTGTAGCTAGCACTGGTCATAACAAAACCTTTAAGAGACTTCATCTTAAGCATTGACACTACCGATGTGCTTTACTACCGCCCAACCGATACACACAGCGTTTGGTTACGACACACATCGTTGGACATGGATGCGGCGAACCGTCCCGCGATGTGACCTATCACACCTCCAGCCCATCACACAGCTTAAATTACAACCTGAGTTGACAACGTCAGGATTCCATAACTTACTAAGTTAGGCCCAACCCATACTAAGCATGTGGTCGTACAGTAAGGCTCAGTTCAATGGCGCACAAAGTGAAGTCCTTAATTGACCAAGGCAAAACTTCCAATTATAACTAAATCACATAGTTTTATTATTCCCAGCACAAAGCTCCACCAATCACACAGAATCCACCACTTGCCTCAGTCTAAATATTTTTCCACCCTGTTGATTAAGTGCAACACATGCCATCAACGAGTAATAGCACACAACACACACAATTTTATCACACAGTTCCATAATCACTTAGTCGAGTTTATATTTGCAACTCACATGAAATGATGACTCGCGGCATGGCTAAGCAATCTACTCGTATCTAACCAACCCACGTTGGTGCTACGATAATACCAACTAATAATGAACCAACCTAGGGTGACAAAAGATCATGACATACACTAGACAAGGTGGACATAACAATTTAGGATTAATAACTAAACCCAAAAGCATTTAAATAAATACTTGAAATAGAATGTAATACATTGAAACAAAGTATTTTGAAAACTGTGTTCAATATGATCAAAGGTATAATTTGCCTTGCTATAGTAATGATGGTCCTATTTATCTTCAATCTTCTACTTCCTTGATCTTCAGCTCCTTCAGACGATTCCGGGGCTTCAACGTCTAACGATAAAGAAAATGTAGAATAAACAAAATTCAAAAGACAAATAAAATAAACTCCAAATTAAAATTGAATGGTACTAAAAGATAGATATTGAATTTAGATGAATTTAGAAACTTGAATGGGTTCAATCGGAGTTCGGATGAAGAAGATATGACTTTTGGAAGTTTGTGATTCATAGGAAATGACAATTGGGGTCTACGGAATATTCTATTCCGAAAATATTAGAAAATGTATGAGGGAATGACATGTGAGACCTATTGATATTTATGGATTTCTAGAATTAAAAATAATTCCAGAAAAAGGCTGAGAGAGCGACATGTGGGACCAATAAGATAAATGATTTTTTTCAAGAATTAAACTAATTCTCAAAAATAGGATCAGGGGTTGACATGTGGGTTACTGGTCTATGAACCAGGTCCATGGAGATATGCTAGTCCACGGTGGACAAGCTCAAGAGCGAGGGTTGACCAAGAGTTGACTGACATGCGGGACCGCATGTAAGAGAGATAAACAATTAGGGTTTTAAATAGGTGGATGACATGTAAGGCCAACATGTAAAAGAGAGAACATATACATACATACATACATATGTATACATACGGACATACATACGTACATACATACATATATACACATACACACACACATATATACACATACACACACACACACACATATCTCAACAGGAACAGTGGACAGGAGCTTGCTGACCGGCTCGTGCGCATGGCGGCGTTGGCTTGGAGCGAAGTTGGCATTGGCATGGGAGGAAGTGGCAAAGCAAAGAGATAGCAAAGCAAAGAAAAGAATAGTCAACAGAGGAAACAAAGTAGCAGTTGAACAAGACCGAAACTAACATGACCGAGAAAGACTTGTACAGACAAGAGACGTCGGCCAGTTCATGGCACCTGGTGGCGGCGGTTTGATGACAAAGTTTTTGGCACTGAAATACAAAGTAAGGATTAGTGGGGCATTAACAGCGGATAGGACGAAGTAGCAGGGGAACCAACACTGCCGAGAGAAGCAACAGAGAGAATAGAGACAAAGCAACAACACAGAACCTATTCGGCCGATTCTTGAGCAGGTGATGGCATAGCTATTGATGGTGAAGAAAAATAGAATAGGGAGTTGATTGGCTTGGCTGGCTCCCATCAGAGAGGAAAAATTAGTAGGGTAACCGATCAAAAACAGATAAAGAAGGATCGGAGAAGGCTTGGCAACCGATTTAACACATATCAGATACATATACAAGAATAACATATTGGTTTATAGCGCATGGGGTGGCCGGCGGCCAGCGGCGACACGGCGGAGGCGAAGTGGCAAAACGGAAAGGAAACGACGAGCCGAACGCGATGGTGCGGTCGGATTTCTGAAAAACTCACCGAGGAAGCGAAACGCGAAGAATATGCTTCGGTTGAAACGGACGACGGAACTCCAAATGATCTTTGGGCGAAGAGGGTGGCACCATGACGTAGAGGACGACGACGTGAACCCAACGCCATAGACGGTTCGACCGGTGGACGTTAGATGGAGGAGAAACTCGCCGGAGAGAACTTTGGGAGGAACTCCGTATTCTGCGAACTGCGATGAAAATAGATTGATTCGGAGGAAACCAAATCAGCGAATTGGAAGAGGACATCTAGACGGACGCGTGGACGCATACGGATTGCTTTTATATGCACCGAGGAGAAAAATATAGAATTTTGAATTTTGAATTGGAACCGAATCGCGTACTGGACTCCAACTGCACTCACGTTTGGCTCGGGAGAAAAATCAACATGAACAGTACTGTATGGTACTGTAGCATACAGAGGAAAGAGAAAATTCCAGGAATTTTTGAATTTAAATAAAAGGCAACAAATCAAGGAGATCAAATAAATAACAAATAAGTCCAAAAAAATCTCCGAAAATACCAAAAAAATTCTGAAAACATAAGGAAGCCAAATAAAATAGTTTTGATTAAATTGATGTTTAGATTAGTCAAATTAAATATTTTTAATTTAGAAAAATTCCAATTAAGCTTTATTAATTCAAATAAAATTAGTGAAATTTTTCAGAGACCTAAACCACTCAAAAGATTTTTGAAACGCCAAATTTTAAGATGTTACAGATATCATCAAATATATTAAATGAAGAGAAATCTGAAATTCAATTATATGATTTAGGTGCATTTTATTCCATCTCATACCTGTGTGTTGCAACAGAGTCCTAAAAGAGGGTGAGATGTATCAGTAGACATTGTTCGTTAAAAGAAAATTAACATTGTGAAAAGTCATTGGTGTTGTGGTTTAATGTTAAAAATATTGATGAGGTACTCGCCCTACCACCTGGTTGTCTTGTGGCTTTGAGCAGAAAGGGAGTGCATCAGCAATGGCACTTCATCGTTCATCCTATTCACTATGAACGGTTTCCATGCATGTCTTGTTGTGTTAGCAGTTAGCATCTAGGCAAGTTCCTCATGCTCCTTTGGAAACATCGATTAGTATTTTATACACAAGACCTATAGATTATTTTCTCAACAGTTTATGTAATAATTAGTTATGTGTTTTCAAACAATTGAAAAGCTTGAGAATATGGTGGATGGAGGAAATTACTATGAAGCCCAACAAATGTACAAGTCAACAAGTGCAAGGCACTCTGTACATAATTTCTGTTTTGAGCTCACATAAATCATCTGAATGTTTCAGAGTCTCAAACCATAGAATATTTTGAGTCTTTGAAAAATGGCACATGTGTACTATTGCCTACTTATTTGTTTCGTAATGATTATTTACACATTCAGGGAGCAATGGCCATTTCAACAAGTACCTCATGGAGCTTTGAGGCTTAGATAACTGTACATTCAGAGGCACACTAAAGTACAACAAATGAAATTCGATGATCCCCTATCAGCTATTTATTATCCGAATTCCGCAGAACCAACACCAAGCCATCTGATGCTCGATAGGAATTGTATTTGGTTCTCTCAGGTAAGTAACAATACACCAAGATTTAGTTCTTCTTTCATTGAGCAGGTTTGCTCTTTCGATAGGAATATGCATTATCTGCTTCCTTTTTCTTGCGCCCTTGGAGGTTTCCTGTGAAGCAGGGTGCATCACAGCTCTTACATACATCATGATATTGTTAAAAATGCTCTTGCATGCTTAATCTTTGTTTTGCGTAGATAATTCTTTTTGATTTGTGTAGGTTTCTTTTCAATTTGTGCTCGTGAAGATGATGAGCCCTAACAAACCTGTAATGATTCATGCGTGTATGGTCGCTTAATTCAAAGAACTAAGGGACTGAGGTAGTTATATTTTTTGAATTTAGTTGTAGGTTTATATGAATTACAGTCTTTTGGGCTAATTGGATTTGTGTGTTGTTTGTGTGTTATGGTCCGATGTGTAGCGATGTGTTATTCATGGCAACGGTGATGAGTCCATACAGACTTGTAATGATTCTTGCGGGTATGATCGCTTGATTCAAAGAACATCTAAGGGACTGAGTTGTAGAATTATTTGGATTTTAATGCTTTAGTTATTGGTCCAGTGTGTCGTTCGTAGGTTGTTACTATTGGTTAGTTCTGAAGTAATGTGTTCATGGCAACGGTGATGAGTGATTCTTGTGGAAATGATCGCATGATTCGAAGAACATCTAAGGGACTGATTTGTCATGAAGCAATATGCACTTTATTTTTGTAGCGCATGTTTGTCACTTTGTTTGTCAATGTACATTTTGTGGTTTTGTGTGGCTTCTCTTAGGATGCTCATGAGCTGGTTTTGGTTCCTGGGCTCTGGAAAGGTGAAGCAAAAGGCTTAATGGTTCCTCTCACTATCCGGGGCAGACTTTCTTTTCATGCCACTTGACGTCGAGGAACTACATTTCTACCGGTTTCTCTTGAAATGATATAGTTGTCTTGATACATTCTTGTTATGGGTTATAACTTTCGGTGATTTTTTGATGTATTATTTGTTTCAGTGCTGTTGATTCCATAGTGAGACATCACTTATTTTGCAGCCGTGCCTTCCAGGTTTGCTGTGAAGACCAACAGGACTCTTGAGAATCTCTCTTCTAAAGGTAGCATCTGTAGTCTTTGTAGCACTTAACATCTGTGCACAAAGTCATTCAGTTTTTATTTAGGAAGTATGGATGCACTAGGGGTAGGATGTTACCACTACTCATAAAAGCTAGCAATACAATGGTACATATGTATTCTTGCACTTAAGCTACTCCACTTCAGAGCAGAAAATGCAATTAGGCAAGGACAAGTTTTGATTTTAGTTAGTAGAGATATACTACTACTAGCATAGAACTAGCAATTTATCATGCAAGTATAGAGGAGCAATTGTCAGCCTTATTACCTGGTATTCACCCATTACTCATTGAATAAATTGTTCTGTTAGTTAGCCCCTCTGATTTGTTTTGTACATCCTAAACAAAACAGAAGGATAATAAGAAGTCTGTCCCATAAGTCCTTTGTTAAACAACCACATCACACTGCCATTTGGTGTTATACTTTGTTTCAGTGTGGTGGACGACATACTATGTAGCTTTAAACATTAACTGAGTGCACGCATAATACCAGTTTGTTATTTCAACAACATTAAAAGTTCAAATACTGTTGTGCTTCCTGACATACTCTTATGTGAAACTTGCTATTTGTCGAGATGCATTAGTTAAATTATGAATTAGAGGATACCAAGGACAGAACAAGCCAAGTAGGTCAAATGCACTTGTTTTGAGAAGGATGTAGAAATTTAGGAAAAGATTGCTAGCTTTTTTTACTTTCAAAAGATGCTTCTTTTCTTTGTAGTTGGGTTGCATAGAGTGAAGAGCCAGTTAATTCTCAAACTACTTGGCTGCAGCGCCTTTCTGCTAAAGGCACAAGGAGCTAGAGCGACAACCTTTCTCAATCGAACATGGTATAAGATAGGAAAATAGAAAGAAAACCAGAAGGTGAAAGATGCTTAGCCTAAATGAAGCTTAATGATATAGTGGGGGTGGTCCTATGTTGTTCTTCACCTTGGTTGTTATTGCTGTTATCGCACTCTGCTCCTTATTGAATCATGTAGTAAGCCTCACCACCACTTCCGTGTCCAAAGCAAAGGCGTGAGATTTTTTCCCCTTCCCAAAATCTTCTCACTCAAGAAAATTACAGAAATCAAGATCTTTCTTGTTCTTTAGTTAAATAGTTTTCCTTTCTTGCTAGAATAATAGCGCGCAACTAGAAATGAAGTGCACACTATGTAAGCCTACTCAATATGTTGTTCACACCTTCACACATTGCTTTCTTGCTTCCTGTTTGCTGCTATTGTGATGCTCCTACTGCTTGGGCCTTTGTCCACAAAAGTGTGACTTCATTTCAGTATTTTCATGAATCATATGTTCAGGTTTGGAAAATGCTCTGGTTTGCTCCTTTTGTTTGGTTGTTCCCTCGCCTGCACTTGACAAGGAGAGGGTAGTTTTATGAAGGTTCACCAAAGGTGGTAAAGGAGGTTTCATCAGTCTTGCCAAATTGTTTATGTCATTAATGCTATTTTCATTCCAAAATATAGGGCAATTTGTTCAATATGAAATATTATTTATTGTGTTGGATTAGGGAATTAGCACCCAAAATCGGATTTAGCGATGCCATAGTTGCCAAATTAATTTGGTTTGTGTATGTATAAATAGTGAGTTGTGTTATGAATAATGCTGTATTCAATATGAGGCCAAAGGGCCAATATATATACACAAGAAGATGTTACAGATAAGGAAATCAAATAATATCTAGAGTCTTATTCTATCTCTAATATATATCTCTAACACCCCCCCTCAAACTCATGGTGGATCAACAACACTGAGTTTGGAGAGATAGAAGCCATGCTGTGCTCGAGTCTGGGCCTTCGTGAAGAAATCCGCTATCTGAAGCTCTGAAGGCACATACTGAAGAGCAATCACCTGATCATGCACACAAGACCTCATGAAGAAAGCATCAACACCAATATGCTTGGTGAGCTCATGCTTCACAGGTCACTGCAATACCGATAGCACTGTCATCGTTCGACAAGAGAGGAGTCTGTAGTAATGTAAACACCAAAATCCTCAAGTAACCACCGTAGCTAAGTAATCTCTCGGCATCAAGAGAGCCATAGCACGCAACTCACCTCTGACTCGAACGGACATCGCAGCTCGCTTCTTCGCCTTCCGTGCAATAAGCGAACCACCAAGAAAAACACAAGAAGCGAGATAGACCGCGATCGAGGGATCATCGTCCCAAGTAGCATCCGAATAAGCCTCAAGTCAGAGCGAAATGGAGCGTGGAAAGAAGAGACGCGAGAGATAGTCCTACGAAGGTATCGCAGAACTCAAGAAGGTGGTCAGAGGGACTCGAGTGGGAGCAAACAAACCGACTCGTAATGTGAATCGGATAAGTGATATCCTGACGAGTAATGTTAAGGTAGACAAGACTCCCAACAAGGTGGCGATAAGCGAGCCTGGACGTAAAGAGGCTCGCCATCGAGGGTTGAGGTGAACATTGAGCTCCATAGGAGTCTCAACAGACGCCGACGCTGAGGGAGGCGCGATCAAGAAGATCTCGAATATACTTCTCTTGGGACATAAAGAAACCATCCGAGTGGAAGTAACCTCAATCCCAAGGAAGTAACGAAGAGGACCAAGATCCGACATAAGGAATCGCCACTAAGACGAGCCTTGACAAAGGCAATGTACTCGAGTCATCTCCTAATGATCATATCATCAACATACGTAAGAAGAAGAGTCCGACCACGAGACGGCGTGGACAAAGAGCGCAGGATCATGATCACTTGGTCAAAAGCCGCAGCAAGTGACCACGCAGGAGAAGCGCCAAACTGTGCACGAGGGGCTTGCTTAAGGCCATAGAGAGAGCGACGAAGGCGCATGCACCATGCCCTCGTGAATGTAATACCCTGTGGCGGATGCATGTAGACCTCTCACGCAACTCGCCATTAAGAAAGGCATTCTTGACATCAAGTCGAGAATGCACTGCATGCAATGACGCCACCGAAAGAAGAGTGCGACAAGGGTCATGTGGGCCACAGGAGCAAAAGTTTCATCGAGTCACGACCATGCTCTCTGCCGGAAGCCACGAGCAACAAGACGCGCCTTATAGCGCTAAGAGAGCCATCGAGCGAGTCTTAATCTTATAGACCCACTTACATGTGATGGGACGAGAGTGAGATGGAAAAGGAACAAGATCCTGGTACCAAGACGCCGAGGGCAGCAATCTCTCGGCCATGGCATGCCGCCACTCAGATGAGTAACAAAGATCCCTGTGAGGGAAGCAAAGCTCACAAGTAGCCGCACCAAAGAAAGGCAAACGGCAGGGGCCAATCGACCGGGCGATCACGAGAGCGAAGCGAGGAGAAGATGGCCCATCGGGAAGATGAAACATCGTAAGAAGATGAAACATCGTGAGAAGTGGGTTCATCCGAAGATCCTCAATACGAGGTCGACGAGTGTAGACGAGTGTAGTGGGGAGCCCGAGGAGCCACAGGAGACGGCAGCGCGCGATAATGGCGGAGAGGCCACAGGAGAAATATGTGGAGACTCAAAGGGACGGGTGGACGAGGGCAAGACAGAGATAGGTGTATCCGAAAGGTCAAAGACAGAGACTCCACAGAGGAAGTCAAGGAGAGACAGACGGGTAGAAGGGACGAGACTCGCCGAAAGTCACATCCTCGAGAAATCAGATCCACGGCCATCAGATCCCAAAGACCGATAGCCCTTGTGCTCGCACTGCACTCTAAAAACACACTCAATGGATCGAGCAATGGGCTTGGTGCGTTCTCGAGGGGCGAGGAGAACGAGCAAACGCAACAAATGCATTTAAGGCGCGAGTAGTCGTGAAGGAGACCACAGAGACGCCAATAGGATTGCGCTCAAGAGCGTAAGAAGGCCGGATGTTGACGAGATAGGTGGCAAGGAAACACCTGCGCCCAAAAGTGAGGTGGAATAGAGGCGGCAATCATCGCACGAGCCGACTCAAGGAGGTGACGATGCTTGCGCCAAGAACACCATTCTCGAGCATGAGCACCGTGACAAGAGAATCGAGCGAGAGTGCCCCGTCGCAAGGAAAATGCGCAGTGATGAGAGAGGTACTCGCCAAAGAGAGTCAACGACGAAAGACACGAATAGGAGTGGAGAACTGTGGAAGCGAACCATAGTGGCAAACTGCTTATAGATAGACAAGACCTCACTACGAGAAGACATGAAATATATCCAAGTGTGGCGAGAGAAATCATCTATAAATATGATATAGTATCGATGACCCCTTTCAAACGGCGGAGCTTGACCCCAAACATCCGAATGAACAAGATCAAATGGACGCTGAGACACCGACTCACTATGAGGATAAGGAAGTCAAGCCGCTTGCCTAACTTACACCTCGACAATGTAGAGACACGCCTCCCGAGATGCACCCTAAGACCACGACGAACTAAAGACGACAATGAGAGCCACACAGATGGCCAAGACGGTGATGCCATTGTTGGAAAGAGCCAGAGACTGAGTGGCAGAGGCGGAGAGATCGGCGCGACGGTGGCAATGGAAGGAAGGTGAAGCGCCAAGCTCCCAGAGACGCCATGAGTCAAGGCGCCGAGGGCTAGAACCAACCAGAGCTCCCGTGGCGGCGTCCCGAACACAACAAGAGTCGAGTCGAGAATGATCCGATAACCAAGGTCAGAATCTGTCCAAAGAGAAGAAGTCGCATGGTTAGGCGAGGAACATGAGCAATGTATGAACATGAAAAGATGAGTTGCTAAGAGGTCCTCGACTGCAGACAAAGAGAGGTACCATCGCAGAAGAACACCGATGTGGGAATCAAGAGGTGTAACAAAAGATAGAGTGGAAGAATCTAAGTCATGTGGAAGGATGCTCCGAATCAAGGATCCACGGGAGGTACCGTCTGTAGGAGGTGGTTTCTCGGTTCAAGAGTCACCGCAGTAACTCCGCAGAACTCCGCCGAGGAAGAACCCGGCGGCAGCAGCCGTCGAAGTCCGCCATCTCCTACCAAAGAGAAAAACGCGAAGTAGTCGATGCAGACGCCGATGTAGAAGTACCTGCGCGCAGCATAGGAGAAGAACGGCGTGAAATATGCCACTTTCTTGTAGCACCGAGACTCAATGTGGCCGATCTTGTCGTAGTAGGAGCAATGAGGACGACCATCGCCAGATGGAGGGCGCCACCACCACTGTGGCACCACCGGAGGAGGCAGCAGATCAAGCGTGAAGCGCCGGTGTAGCAGTGTACGGCGGCGAGCACAGAGGGGAGTGGCATCAGCCAAGACCACTCGACGAGTCTCCTCGCACGTATCTCGTAAGGGCCTCTGAAGAGTGACACGAGGGTGGCGTGCAAGTAGTCGGGCACGCCCGCCGAACTCAGGACGGCGCAGTAAGGAACTCGAGATACGCTGAAACTCAGACGCACGGACACCAAGCAAAGACGAACAGAACGACAAAACAAGAAGCGAAGAGAGTCCAGCTGACGCCGATCACAACTCGAGCGTAGAAGGCGCCAACAGAGCATCACCTCGTCAAGAGAGTGCTCCTGACGAACTACCGATGTAGAGGGCATCTCCAAAGGGTTCAGAATTGCCGAAGATGAGTCCACATCCGACAAACATGAAAATCCCACAATCTCGTAAGAAAACCGAGGTCAACATCGCGATGAGGACAAGCAGCAGCCGAGCATCGCCGCCACACCACCGAGTGTAGGTAGTCAAGCGATCCATGTAGGAGTCCGTGAGCCTCTTGGTAGGCGAGGCGCCTTTCATCAAGAAGGCCAAGCAGCCTCAATAGTAGCCTTGTCACCGCTTGGAAGCGCAATGACGAGGCTCCGCTCTGAGAAGTAGGGCATGGCGACAGTGACATCGCCGCAGAGGACGCCTAAAGACGAAGACCACGCATATGGATGCGCATGTGAGACACGGTCCTGTAGTTAACACCGCCAAGATCACCGGCAAATGAGGGAGGGAACGGTGCCCATTGGTAGGCGGCGCCGACGGCGCGGCGATTAAGGTAACGTAGTCTAATAGGCGGCTACCGACGGCGCGCGATTAGACCGACGCTTTTTTAACTTTCAACCGCCTGCTTAAACAGCCGCCCACCTTCACGCAAGCACACGCAGGATTAGGAACCCTAATCCTCGCTAGCGGCGGCGGCGGCAAACCACAAGGCGGCGCGGTGGCTCAGAGTCCGGGGAGGCGTCGCCCGAGGTGGTCCCCTCAAGAGCCCTTGGTCACGGCGGCTCACGGAGGCGCGGCCGGGGCGGCCTCGGGCCGGCTCGCAGATGGCGGCAGCGGCGATCGCCGCGGCTGGCAGCGGCGACCTTCGCGCTTTCGGCAGTCGGCGGAGCCTCGAGGAGCGGAGCCCCTCACATGCGGTGGTGGGAGGAGCGCCACGGAGCCCTTCGGGCGGCCAAGGGGGAGGAGCGCCACGGAGCGTGGCGGCGGGCCGGACCGGAGGTGAGGCGATGATCCGGAGCGACGGATGCGGGCGCCAGAGCGACGCGGAGGGGCATTGCCTCGGAGGAGGCTTGCGGGCGGCAACGCCGAGCGGCGAAGCAAGACAGACTGACCTCTCCGCCGACGACGATAGCGAGGAGGCGACGCGCGCCTCGCAACGGCGCCAACCGAGATGCGCGAGAGGGGATGCCGTCTGGGCGCGACAATGAATGTGAGATGCCTTCGAGCGGCGGCAAGCGCGAATAAAGAGGCGAGACCCTAAACCTTAGGTACGCTCTGATACCATGTTATGAATAGCGCTGTATTCAATATGAGGCCAAATGGCCAATATATATACACAAGAAGATGTTACAGATAAGGAAATCAAATAATATCTAGAGTCCTATTCTATCTCTAATATATATCTCTAACAAGTTGAACATCTACATCTCACACCAGTTTAGACCTCACAAGCTTTCGGAATCAGGTAGGTTTCAAGTTCCAGTTATCGCCATTGCATGATAATTCGGTCAAAAAAATTGTAACAATATCATTAGACTACCAGATGGTCTGTTAGTGTGGCGAATTTGTGTAGCCTGAATAAGAAGAGAATTGAGCTCTTTGCATTTTGGACCAGTGACAACGGAATAAGAAACCTATTTGTAAAATCCACAATTTGCTTATGTGAAGGCTGAAATTTATAGCAAAGTTTCATAATCTGAATTCATAGCATGTACATAAAGACATTTGTTTTTTTTTTCTAATTTAGCTAATAGGAAACAATCGTTGTAGAAACATGACTCATATGTCATATTTACTTTGTCAGCATGTATATAATGATTTTTTTCACAATGTGCCTTTGCATACAAGGTGATTGTGGAGAGGATCAGAGAGTTCAGCTTGTGAAAATGCACAAAACCTGCATATCTTCAGGATGAAACGGACCCTTGATTTCTTCTCTCGCTGTCAGACAGTCTAACCTCCTGTTAGACGTTGTTTTTTCTATTTGTGTGCGTTTGGAGTAGCCCGCTGTGTGGCTCTGAGAACACACTATTTTAACTCATGTACACTTCTTGTTGTTACTTTTTTTATTCTCCTAAGCATTAAAAAAGTCTGTGAACTGTGTTATATATTCTATTTTGAAATGAGAATATTTGCTCGATATAATGAAATGTTATTGCATATTTTGCAGATATACTTTGATGTGTTTTTACATGAAACTCACAATATTTTGTTTTCTACCGCTTAAAACTTTTGTATCATTTATTTGAGATCTGTTGCAACGCACGGCACATGATTAGTAAATACAAAAGTACTCTTCTCATCAGACCATCCTCACTCTCATTCAGATACTTATTCAACTAAGCACTATCACTCCACCACGGACTCTTCTTCCTCTAATAGCTCTTTAAATCATGCCAGAGCACTGGCATCTCTCTCCTATGTTCCTTCTGCAACATATCTACCTAAATACTGGCAGATAGTTAGTTCTTCCCATCTTCTCCACACAAAGACTCTTCGTGGGGTGTTCGATATGTGTCGTAAGGAGTCTACACATGTCGACACAGGATACGTGTCCACGCAGCCCAAAAAAATTTAACATGGAGAATCTGGCGGGGCAACTTGTCCGCTGTCGCTATTGGCTGGGCGGGCTGCGGGCCAGTGTTACCGCATTTGAGGCCGATGGATAAGACGGAATGGACATTGGAACTGTTAGAATAGGAGTTAGAATATGGACTCTTTTGTATTTTCTTATATGTCTTTTGTATTGCCTTATCTATATATGACATACACCTCTTATACTCCTATATATATTGCCCATTGGGACTCTTCAATATACACACAATATTCATAACATGGTATCAGAGCCAAGGTTCTAAACCTAGCATCCAAATTTGTTTCCACCGCTCACGCTAATCTCCGCCCCGGGCGCCACATTAGTTGTAGTTTTTCCGCGAGAAGTAGCAACAGCAGATTCAGTCGACGAAGGTTGGAGACGCGAGGAGTTCGAGTGTTGCGCCAGATCCGAATCCATCCAGATTGGGCCGGCGTGCCAACCAAGCGCTCCTACACTTACGCCGCCATCGCTCAGCCTCCTCCATGTCGATCAAGATCACCATGGCTCGGCGGCCTTCCTGCCGACCTCAACCTCCACTTCGCTTGTCAACTTACGCGTCGCGGTCTCCTATCTCCGTCGAGAGCCCAAACTCCAAACCAAAGCCCGAAGATCTCTCAACAGCTACCGCCGGTGATGGAAAAGGGCAAGGGCCTAGCCCGCCGCTGGGCGGTGGAGCTCCACGACGCCCTCCTCCCCGTTGTCCCCGATCCGTCGGCTTCACCAGATCGGGTTAGGGTTTCTTACCGCCACCATCGCTCCTAGCCTTCTGGCCGTCGTCGCCGCCGCCGCCGGAGGAGCACCGCCCCGGGCGCCTCTTCGGCGCTTCGCTGGCGCCATCTTCATTGTGTCGGCGGCGGAACTGCTGAGTGCCGCTTCCGCACCCTCCCGCCATGTGTTTGAGCAGTGGTCGAGGAGGTCGGTGTCGCCGATTTTCTTGATGGTGCCCTCGCGACGCCGGTGGCTATGGACACGCCCCGACGAACTTGGCGCGGCAAGTCAGCGCGACCATGTAGATGATGGTGGCGCGATGGACTCGGGTTGCCCCGCCATCGAGGCCATCCTCCACCTCTGACCACCTCCTCGCGCAGCCACAGACCTCCCGTTGCTCACCGAGCAATGCGAGCGGCGCGCAGTAGTCGGCGCGCGCACGACACCGATGTCCATCATCCGTCCGCCTTTCACCTCCGCGGCGCTTTCTCCGCTGAGCTCGCCTGCTCTCCTCCGCTTGGCACCGATTTGCCTCTGGGAGCTCTTCTTCCGATCACGGCTACTGGGGTGATGACGAGGTGGAGGGAGCCTTGTCATTGTTGGATCCGACGAGATCGAGACCTTCCTCGCCGGATCCTATCGCCGCCGCCCTACTCGGATCAGATCCTCGCTCGCCGAGGAAGAGCAACCACTCGAGCCGCGCCGCCGGACGGGCGCTGCCTCGACTCGCTACGCCGCCATCGCACCCGGCCACCAAGAGCCTCCGCTTGCCTCCGCCGCTTGGCTTCAGCGAGAGGGAGAGGAAGTTCTCGTCAAGGCGTAAGAGAGGTGGAAGGAAGAGAGGTAGATCTGCTCCTCCTCGTGGCGTGTACGCCGCAATGCTTCGCCTCTCCCAGCAAAGGCGAGATGGGCCGGGCGTCGCTTCCCCGGATGCAGAGCCGCCTTGGCTTCATCGATCTTTTTTACCGAATCGCCGCTTTCCCGACTCAGCCTCCCATCTCCAGCCTGGTTTCGGTTTTCCGCATAAAATCGCTGTCGCTAGTTATCCTTAGGCGCTTCCTCTTCGTGTCGCTTGTTCTGCTGCGCCATCCAAGCCCGCACCACTCAATCTTTGAGTTTGTCTAAGCCATGTGAGTCCACAAATTTATTGTCACCATAGAAGCATAGGAATTGCCTTATGCATGGTAGCAACCGCCGCTCCCGCTTCTTTCTTTCGAGCCGCGCGATCGTAGAAGTCGTTATGATGTTGCCGCTTTCTTAGCAAACCCCCGAGCTTCTAAGGTCGCCGCTTTTCGCTCTGCCGCCTTTGGCTTCGATCCATACACACATGCTTCCACCAATTCCTATTCGGCTTGATTTGACAAATCTCTATTCATGTCGGTTTCATCATCTTCTTCGTCGTGTTGCCACGCCGACTTTTTCAAATTTCGCGACCTTGTGCTTTATGGTCACTGCACGACTTCCTGATGGGAGGAGATCTTTGATATTCGACATATTTTCCAAGAGTTGCATGCTACGACGGCATTATCAAGACTCGACTTTGGATTTTCATATTTTAGTGTCAACCCCTTCCAAATGCAATGTTATTGTATACGCCTTGCATTTGAGGGAGGGTGTTAGAATATGAGTTAGAATAGAAACTCTTTTGTATTTCTTTATCTGTCTTTTGTGTTGCTTTATCCAGATATGGCATACACCTTTATACTCCTATATATATTGCCTATTGAGGCTCTTTAATATTCTTTAATATACACACAATATTCATAACAGCAACCTGTACACTTCTCTCGTTAGTCGTTAGCTTTGATGAAGCTACTTGGCCGTGAGGTGAGACAGAAATGCTTTGCATAAGTCGCTGGCAAGTGGGCTACTGAAATCTGTCTATCAAGAGTCTACCTTTCATCAACTTGTTCAATGTCTCTCATTTTTGTTCGTAAGCGTATCATCTCCTGTAGTGAGATTGTAAGCGTATCATCTCCTGTAGTGAGATTGTAGATTTTTCATGTCCAAACTTGTTTTGAGTATTTCTGCCGACATCTGTGTTTTTGCCTTTTTGGCCAGATCTTTCCATGGACTAGGATTTTCCCATATCATCTCAGAGAAGTTATTATGGACCTCACTGTAATCGGAAACAATTGACTAGACAGTTACATTCTGCTTGTTGATGTCCTATTTGGCAGGCTTGCAGGATGAAGGGCAGTAGAGGATCGATCCAGAATAGAAATGGTGAGAGTAAATCAAGAAGATGACTGAAAGAAGGTGGGAGACGCCAGTGTATAACTAATCAGATTCTAGTGATCAAGGGAGAATGAGATGCTCAAGTGTTATCTGTTATGATGTTGCATGTACTGCGTGATGTTTTGGTAATTCTCTAAAGTCTGATGCTAGCAATAAACTGGTGTTCTTCATGGAAGAGCCCATTGTTGAGGATTCTTCTTATAACCAAGTGTAGCATAGTTCTCAAAACAAACCTAAATGTAACATAAACACTTCACTAATTTAAAAAGCCTTCTTTCAAGTAAAAGAAAATTTTATGATATAATGGATCACTTAAACGAGATGATTTCAACAGTTAAATTCCAATATTCCATCAACTTGATATGGTCCCAAATCCTCATTATTTTCTTGATGAAACTTGGGCATTTAAAATGTTTTAAAATTTATGAAAAGGACAGTAGACAGTGGATGTATGCTTTTCTAGACACAAAACGAAGTGATCATTTGTGGTATTCTCCTGATACAATGGAATACGTCTATTAGGTCACTTGCTCAAAAAAAAAAAATCCGCCAATTTTTTTAGAGATAACTAAGTGTTATTTTGTACTAGACGTTCAATTCAGTGCGTTAGCATATTTATACACATTCAGCTCCTGTGGCTGTAAGGACATTGCCCGTGAAAGCATGAGTGGAACATATCACCAATACCATGATCATCCTATGAGAATGTCTTAACCAACTCAAGCATCTTTCCATCACAGTCAGGTAATACTAAGGGTGTGCTGGACTTTAGTCACTTGTGTCAATTGGTCTCTGAGATTATTACATTCTTAATCATTCAGAAACATATAGCAACCACCCTAGGAATCCAAAGTCCAGAAGTCCAATCATTGAGATTTGCTAGTGAAGTCAGGATTTAGGCCTAAAATGTTGTAGGCCAAGTTTAACATCATGCAGTGCTATCTTTTTCTGTTTCAGCAATGCTGCAATTTTGCCACGCCCAACCAGACATGTAGTAGTGTTCACTGATGATCACTGGGCTCAAACACAGAGGAGTGGTGTGTGCTGCTGTTTTGAATGGGAATTCATCTTTTGCATCAAAGATCAAAGAGAACACATGGATTGCCCTATTACTGTCCCAAGCATCCGAGGCCAGTTGTTTTTTTAGAGGGAGAACCCACTGGATATAATTGTTTGAAGTTCTATCCATCTCTGGCTGACTGACTAGTGGCTACATGGAATTTTTCCAATTTTCTCCAACATAATTGGCACCATAAATATGTTAGCATTTGTTAATTTATTTAGTATGCAAATATTAAATTGTTGACCAGCTTACTTTAAATCATGATCTCTTTAATGCTTATTATAATAGCTTTCATATGGTATTTCTAATGTATTTTTGTACACTTAGTAGTTGCAAACCGGGCAGGAAGCGAAGGCCTCTTCGTTTCAGTCAGAAAAAATATCAGCATTCACGAGCATTTGTTGGCCTCTCTCTTGCAGATAATCCTCTTGATATGGTTAGGAGTCCCAATCATTCTCGTTTATCATATGGTGTTGACTATTGGCATGGAAAAAAAATGCTACATGAATTGTGGTGGAAATGTTGTCACAATGTGCTTTCAGTTAATGATGTTGTTTTGTCTTTACAGATGGCGGACAACCAATAATGATATTAGGTATGTTATTTTAAGATGATTAATTAGAACAGGCTGAGATCTTGATGACAAATAACCACTTTTTTATATGATCATCACAAGTCTGAACCATACGCTTATTTGTCGTCTCGCACCTACCAAATCCATGGTCTGGTCTACTTCCCACAGGACTTACAGGCAATACTGAAATAAGCATTCCAGATTATCTTGCCGATTGTTTTGGCGCAGCCGCAATACTGCCATTTCTTTCTGATAACTCCATGAGCAGTTTCAGACAAGATAACTCCATGAGCAGTTTCAGACAATCAGGAATTCAGGATTAATATGTGCCCACGGGTGAATGTGAAAAATGCATTATGATTATGACAGAAACACTGGAATTTGCTAGAGCAAAACAGAATAAAAAGACTTTAGATTTGTCCCTACTTTGAGGTTACACTACCCTGCTTCCAAAGCTCACCGGATTAGTTCAAGAATTTTCATTTACCGGTTCCAGGACTGACACGGAAGCATCTGCTTGAGGTTCCTTGCACGCATATGTTTTTCGAAGGACGCGGAAGGAAGTACCTATGTTGCGTCTGATCCACCAAGACTCTATAATTGATTCTTAGATGTGCTACTAGACGGACTATCCTCCCATGTTTGTGTTCAGCAATACTGCACGTACTAATCAGTTTGCCCTAACAGATGGCCAGTATCATATTCACACCAAGGCTCTTCGCAAATAACAATTATCAGTTGGCCATTTTGCCATAAAACGTGCATGGATCAGTAACGAGTAACGAGTATGAAATGAGGAACAACAGGCATCTTATGCCATCTACGTTGCTAGCAACAAACAGTTGAGAACCTGAGAGAAGCACATCGATAAAAGATTTGAGTTTATGCCCCTGCTGTCCAGGTTCAGTGACAGGGTAATGTGAAATGGTTTGCAAAGATATATATCCCCTCAGGCATCTGCGATACAAAAGAAGCTTCTTTGCCACACAACGAAACTGCTCGCTAGATTATTTTGTAGTCAGTCATAGGCTTCTTGCTTTCAGAGGAGAAGATACCGCAGGTTAAAGTAAACAAACGTAAATCATCCATGCTCAAGCCTCGTAATGAACAAACTAATCAGATGACGTGCCCACATCCAGAGCAGCCTCAGTGTTTTTCTGGCCTTCCAAAGCTTCAAGTCGCTTGTCAAGAGCTTTGTATCGGGCGTCCACATGGTCATGGAGACCTTTCACCTGAGATTATGCATTTTAAAGATCAGATGCTTTAGCTTAAACCCAACCAGAATCATGCAGTGTAGATTGGAATTCAACATATGGATAAATTTTGTGCAAAGGGACAAGGACTAGAACTATAAAAATAGAACCCTCAATCTTACAACTCAGACAAGGATGGTCACCTAAGCCTTAGTCAGAACTGTTGGAGCTAGCATAAAACACATCGTCCCATTTCAAGCAACTTTTTAAGAAAAAATGTTAATGATATAAGGGTATTTACGGTATTTCCATTGTATTAGGTTTAGTCTTGTATCCCTTTGTATCCTATATATATTGCTCATTGGGCCTCTTCAACATACACACAATATTCATAACATAGTATCAGAGCCAAGGTTAGGGTTAGGGTTTACCGTGGCCGCCGCCGGCTTCAAGCCTCCGCTGCGCCCTACCCCCGGGAGGACCGATCTTCGCTCCCGGGGGCGGCCTCTTGTCGCTGACAGCGGCCTCCGCCACCTATCTCTCTCGTTCAATTTGATTGCCTCCGACGACTCAAGCTATCCATCGCACCGCCAGAGCTGTGTCCGGACTTCCTTGCGCGATGCCGACGCCGCCCCCTCCTCCCCTACCGATCCAGTTCTCGCCGTCGGCCGCCCTACCAATCGCTGCCGCCTCCAGATCCATCGCAGATCGCCTTCCTCTCTGCAAGGGGGAGCTCAGGCGAGGCTACTCGCGCCGCTGTCGAGGATCGAACCCGGTCACCCGCACTCGACTCTGATCTAAGCCGTAGAAAGAACTCGAGGAGAGGTCACGGATCTGCGCCGCCCGAGCTCCATGCGCTTTCTTCTTGTGCCGCGATCACCAAGCGCAGTGTCTTCATCTTTGGGCGAGGATGCGGGCCACCAAACACTCGCCCTTTTGTGGGTCATAGTTCTTGAGGCCAATCTGCCGTTGTCGCCCGCCGCTCGCTGTGTGCTTTCGCTTGCCAGCGGTCATCTCTTGCCAGCGATTACATGTCGCTAGCTACTGGGATCCCTCATGGATCACTTTGTTTTGGGTCGACGATGGTGTTGCTTCAAACCGGTGCTTGCCGTTGAATGAGGAGATAGGTCTTCTGCTATTGCTAGATATTATTTGTGTCGTTTCTTCCGTTGCGTCCATCCAAGTCCGTAACTCTTTATCTGTAAGTTCGTTTAAGCCATGCGAATCCACAAATTTATTGTCACTCATAAAAGCATATGATTTTTTTTTGCATGACAAAGAACCACGCTTTTCTTCGAAAGTTATCGCAGATCCATCGCCTAAGCTTTTAAGGTCGCCGCGCTTGTCGTGCATCGCGCCTCTATTGTGCTTCTTGTGTACTACGCCTTTATTGCACTTCTTGTGCATCGCGCTCTCTATTGCTTCTTGTGCATCGCGTCGCCGCCGCCTTGGGCTTCGACCACACCGCCATGCTTCTATCTATTCCTATTCGCCTTGATTTGACAGATTACTCTATTTGTTTGCTTTCATCTTCTTCGTCATGTTGTCGCTACGACTTTATGCTCGTGATTTTGTGCTTTATATGTCATCGCATCGACATCGGACGGGAGATCTTTTATCGACATATTTTCCAAGAGCTACATGCTACGACGACATTATCAAGACTCGATTTTGGATTTTTCAGATTTTAGTGTCAACCTTTCCAAATGCAATGCTATTGCACACGCTTTGCATTTGAGGGTGTTAAGAATATATGGGTATTTACTAGATTTCCTATTGTATTATGGTTTAGTTTTGTGTCCCTTTGAATCCTATATATATTGCTCATTAGGCCTCTTCAAAGATACACACAATATTCATAACAAAACTATACAATCATCATACATCAGATCTTTTATTGCATCCACTCGCACAATTTTCCAAATTTTCCTTTAGTTTACTCCACTCATTTCCACAAGCAATTTCATCTTTGCTTGTCAATGTCTAGCCTTTTCACAAGTAATTAACTATCCAAGTATTATTATCGTATTCATTATTGCACACACACACACACATATTATATATATATATATATATATATATATATATATATATATATATATATATATATATAGACGCTTGTTAGACTCTGAGTACATACTCCTTCAATATACCACTTAAATAAATATATTATACTTCTTTATCATTTTCAGTATACTTAAATATCAATTATAAGATACTCCAATGCGATTTGATTGAAAAATTTTCATTGGAGTCCTTTATTTTTGCTATATACCTTTTTTCATACATAAAGGAAGTATATACACAAATTTAGCTATAAAAGGTGGACTTTAATGATTTTTTTCATAGAACTCACTTTGGAGTATCTTATAATCATCATTGGAGTATACTCAAATAGATAAAGAGGTATTATCATACGATTTAAGTGGTATATGAGAGGCGGGAGTACATACTCCCAGGAGTACCAAACCATTTTCCTATATATATATATATATATATATATATATAAAAGATTGGTTGTGTCTACGAAACTGAAAATCTTGAAATATGCCAATGCCTATACCCAAGCCATTTGTAGGAAACCGAGTTTAATTCAACTCTAATCATGTCATACTATTAACGGTAAATTGTATCTTAAGATTCATAATCACTTCCACTTTTCTAGAACACCTAGACATTATCATCTTGTACAAGTAAGGGACTGCAGGCACATTGTTTTAAGCCTCAAAGTGAATAGAGATTTCATATAGATTGTGGTGTAATATAGTTCTACAGCAAAACACAATAATGTATCCATATTCCAAAATCCCAAATTGCAGCAAACTACTCATAAACATCTAGACAAGATTGATTACTGGGGAACTTGACCAAAGACAACTTTTTTGGTTCTCTCCCTAGTCCCTACTCCCTAGTGTATCCCACAAGCCAGTCACTTTTATGAACAATGCACACCAGTCTCCCAGCATTGTTCATCAGATTACTCCTAATACCATTGCATGCTACAAGCCTACAAACTAATGAACTGACAAATAGACCTTTGATTGACAAGCCCAGATAACACATCACGTTATAAGCTACTCGCTGGAACTGTTAAGTGCAAAACATACAGGTCAAAAGGGCATCGGCGCATTGCTAGTTACAATTGATATAAATTATACGTATTGAGTCATACGATTGAATACAAATGGTAATTAAATTAAAAATGATAGGCCCATAGGAACTTAAACCTCCATCACCAGGTCACCACATATACCCTAAATAATCAGCAAACAATTGGGAGGGGAAACAATTCAAGCTTGGGGCAATGTGTGCCCGCATCCGGTCCAAGGACAAAAACCAATAATTTCAATCCCCTATTCAGTCAGACTGTCAAGGAAAGAGTGCACACAAGCACACGATCCGGAGATAAATGCTTTCCTCACCTCGCACCAAGAAATCAACAGTATCGCAGCATTCTTCACTAACGAATCACACGAACGTTAAATCGATACACAAAGCTCTTAGCTGTGTCGACCTAGACACGCATTCCGTTTGCAAGTACAACTCCACCTCGATGAGGGGTTTCCCTAATCCCCATTCCACACACAAGGTGCAGAACCGCAGATGCACTTGGGATGTGGAATTCTTCACTACCCAATAAACCACCGCTAAGGGTGTGGAATTCTTCACTACCCAATAAACCACCGCTAAGGGCTCTAATAGCGGGCTGCGTGCAAGAATCCAAGATCTGAGGCGAGGAGAGGAGGAAGGTGCGGTGTGCAGACCTGGAGGGCGATGGAGTCGTGGGCGAGCTTGTAGTCCTTGTAGAGGAAGTAGCCGCCGGCAGCGGAGGCGGCGGCCGCGCCGGCGAAGAAGGAGGCCAGCCTCACCCGCAGCATGAACCCCATCGTCCTCCGGTTCTTGTGGAGTCTAACCTTCGCCGCCGCCTCCTCCTGTCTATGCCTTCCTTGCTTGATCCCTTCCTTCCGCCTCTCTGTGTTTCGAAGGCTTCTTTTCTTGCCTTCTTGCTTGTGCCTAGGGCCGACTACGACGGACGATTTGGGTTCGCGTCGACGGCTCGACCAGGCCAAGTCCTGCCATGGTCCCATGTGTAAGTGGCTTGGTATTTTCGAAGAAAGAAATGCAAAATGAAATTCATTTCAATAAATTCGGGGCTAATGTAAAAAGGTCACGACGTGTATATTTATAGTTTTTCTAGAGTTGTAAACAATTTAAGAATTTGTGTATCGTTATTTATTTATTTATTACGATTACAAGGTAAACACACGCGCGCACACACCACACATACACATGCAAGTACACTCCCTCTTAGCACATGCCTAGAAATACAGAGGTTCAGGATAAATTCAGAATCTCACAAAGTTACAACTGAGATGCACTCACATGTACATAAAAAGGTATATATTAGGATTTGAACCGCGGCAACCCTTCCACCCCACTAGAGGTGGTTCCCTTAGAGCATGTACAATGCATGTACTTAGGAAGGTGACGATGATTAAAACCTCTATTTATTATTTAATAGATAAATGCCCATACGTCTTCGTGGTCGTAACCCCTAAGGCTAACGAGCTCACTGGTCGTGAGAATTCCAGAGGTTACACAATATCTAACCTGGTCGGAGAAGGTTCCCAACCTTGTTTCCGACCAGTCAAAAGCTCTCAAAACCTTAAACTGATATTTGGATTTAGCGCCAGATATATCCCCTACCGTGTAAAGAATGAGACATGTGCTGTATATTTCATACCACGCGATGATACGTAACTCTAAGACACAGGAATACGGTTAATGGCTCACTGACATATGACCGTACGGCAGTTGACACATTGTCAACTGACGCCTCTCTTCGACCAGACGCGTTGCTTCCCGAACAGGCGTCTCTTCCAGAGACAACGGCCAACCCTTCATCAACTACATAAGGGTACTGCGGACTGAAGTGGAGGAGGCCGGAACAGTGAAGATCATTTGGGAAACACTCTCGGAGGAGCATTGTATTCCCGAATTAGTCTTTAGTCTAGGTTATATACACTCACTGTAATAGTCAGTTCATAGCAATAAAGAGCAGCCTCATTACTTTCCAGAAGGTACGCACCATTTTCCTCTTTCTTTTTCATATATTCATAAGATCGGCGATTTGATCGTCGACAGGAGGTGTTTAGCAAAAAAAAATATTTTTTCTACTATATAGAACATATAATATGCTTATTTTGTAGCACCAATACTTGATTAAGCACCGGTGTTTAACAAGTACTTATGTATGTTACTATATCTAATCAATGGATTACTATATCTAATCAATGGATGATACAACATCTAAGCACCTACAAAAAAGATGCTTGCATTGTAGGGAATAACTTTTATACAAGGGCTTGATGATGTGGTTGTATTATCTCTATTTAAGCACTCATATATAAGGGCGTGTATAATGGTACAGACAGTTGTTGTCTATAGCAACTCTCCATATCACTTGTAGACGTCACTAAAGACAGCTCATACAATATGTTATCTTTTTTACTTGTCTTTATATATCACACAATCTTTTAATGCTTTTATGGACCTAAGAAATATGGTGATCAACCCTAATTTTCATCTTTGTGGACTACTTGTGTTGCTTTATTTTTATTTTGGATACATGATTAAAAGAAAATAGATATGGTTGAAATAGATAAATAATGATAATTTGTATGATATGATAATTCAGATACATTAATACGGAAATGAATTCATAGGGAACTAGTACATAATAAAGAGAAGAAAAAATAATATGTAACTTAAATAGGCATAAACATTTTACTTGTTCCCATAGCATTGCCAAATATGCTCGATTAAATCCCACTTTAATTGGTATGTGTTGGCCGAGCACGAATAGAGGAATTTCTCTCAGAGCACATCGACGAAGCAAATGTTAGGCCATTAATGACTTTCTAAGAGAGAACAAAAGATGTCCCCGATGTCTCGCTCATGTCCAAAGGAGCGATGACTAATTCTCGTTCATCTTCAACAATCATATTATGAAGAATGACACAAGTTTCCATGATTTTACCGATAGGAACCCGTTGCCACAACTGTGCTGGACGACGCGCGATGTTAAAACGAGCTTGCAATGCCCCCAAATGACCGCTCAACATATGTCCTTGCCCCTTCTTGATGTTGTGCAAATAATTTATCCTTATCTGTCTGAGGGAGCGGTATTGTCTTCACAAAGATAACCCATTCTGGGTATATATCGCCAAGAAGGTAGTAACACCTATCGTATTGCTTCTCATTGACATCGAAATGCACTTGTGGAGATACCCCATTTAACGCTTTAATGAACAAGCAGATCGATACACGTTGATGTCATTGTTTATTTCGGTGACACCGAAATAAGTATGCCATATGCGAAGGTCTTGTGAAGCAACTGCTTCGAGGATCATAGTAAGGACACCATGGTCACCTCGCATGAATTGGCACCTTCATGCAACTGGACAATTCTTCCACCGCCATGCATACAATAATACTCCCTAGCATGCCGTGGAAGCCACGAGATTCACCAACTTGAAGCAAATGCTCCACTTCCTCACATGTGGTGGGGGCAAATACCTGTACTAAATTTGTCAATCATCCCTTGCACAACTTACCCAAGCACTCCAATGCAAAGGCTCGCGTCGATCATTAGTACCTCATCAAGTTGGTCACAGAGGTGTCGATGCTAACATACGAATTGTTGTCGACACTTCAGAGTGGTGAGAATCCTAGACGATTAGTGGCATGTCATATTAGTGAAATAAGAATCTCATTCACCTAGCGCACTCACGATTAGTAGGAAGAGAGGTTTTCATATGAAACCTTCTACTAAACATTTCACAAGTAGAGAGGATGTGCGAAGAAGTAATTGGCCATGAGCTTCTCATGGGCATCTTCATGATCCCTCCTTATGTACCTCCTGGTACCACTTCGGCGACGAGATGATTCGACTCTTTGATCAACATTGGCCTTCAACTTCGCACCGACCCGGTAACAATCTCAATAGTGTCTCAATGATGGGTCTATCCAACACCATGTTCTCTAACATGTGCTCACATTATTGATTCGATATCTCTATATCCATGACCGTGAAATAAGATCATCAATCAATACATATGTTAGTCATAGGGTCACCGTGTTCCACCAAAGTCCTCCTACAAGGGATACATTTAGAATGACATCATATAAGTTAAAGAGTTCCACCAATAAGTCACATACTTATTGATCTATAACAAATGATTCATTTAATGAACATGATAACATATTATCAAAAATATGAACATAATGAAATATCATCATCTCTATGATTGCCTCTAGGCATATTTCCAACAATAATTTGTTTCGATGTCCTCATCGCTAAGGATTGTCGTGTTCGTGTCATAATTGATGGCTAAGTCGCAATAACTTGGTGAATTCAGATTGGTCAAGAAGCTTGGCTTGACCACACGCAAGATCCTCACCCATACCACATTCAAGGGTTCAACAACAAGGGTAAGGTGAAGGTAACACAATCATGAGAGTGTATTTTTTTCATTGGTTCCTATCATGATGCTGTCGATTTCGACGTAGTACCTATGCAAGCATGTTCTCTTTTATTAGGTCGTCCATGGGAATTTGATACCGATGCAACTCATCATGGTAGAAGTAATAAATACTCTTTTATGCACAAAGGAAATAAAATAACTTTGCTACCTTTGACGCCATCAAATTGTGAATTGTGATAAAGAGCTAATAAAATGAGAAGAAAGAACTTGAACATGAATCTGAAAATCAGCAAGTAGTGAAGAATATTTTCCCACCTAAGAAAGAGCGGTTAGCACCTAGTTCTAAGACCGAGGGAATTAAATTAAAGGGTTGTGTCATGCTTACAACCAAATCTGATCTTGCTGAAATTTTTGATAATGAGTTGCTATGCTATGCTTTGATATGCAAAATTGCTTTATATGCACTTGAGGATATATCTAGCTCTTTGCCTCCTGCTATTGCTAACCTTTTGCAGGAGTATGTGGATGTATTTCCAGCTGAGGTACCCCTGGGATTAGCACTTATTCGAGGGATTGAGCATCAAATTGATTTGATCCCAGAAGCGACTTTGCCAAACCGTGCTGCATATAGGACCAATCCGGAGGAGACTAAGGAAATTCAGTGATAAGTCCAAAATCTTTTGGACAGTGGGTACGTAAGAGAAAGCCTTAGTCCTTATGTTATTCCTGTTCTTTTGATTCCCAAGAAAGACGGTAGTTGGCGTATGTGTGTTGATTGCAGAGCCATTAATAATATTACCATAAGGTATCGTCATCCTATTCCTAGGCTAGACTACATGCTTGATGATTTGAGTGGTTCTATTATTCTCGCAAAGATTGACTTGCAGAGTGGTTACCACCAGATTAGAATAAAATTAGGAGATGAATGGAAAACTGCTTTTAAAACTAAGTTCGGACTATATGAGTGGTTAGTGATGCCTTTTGGTTTAACTAATGCACCTAGCACATTCATACGTTTGATGAACGAAGTTTTTGCGTGCTTTCATTGGAAAATTTGTGGTAGTTTATTTTGATGACATTCTAATCTATAGCAAGTCATATGAAGAACACATGGATCATTTACGTGTTGTTTTTAATGTTTTGAGAAATACACGTTTGTTTGGTAACCTTAAGAAGTGCACCTTTGCACGGATCAAGTCTCTTTCTTGGCTATGTTGTTAATCCACGTGGCATCGGGTTGATCAAGCCAAGATCGCCGCTATCCGAGTTGGCCGCCTCCTAAAACGGTCATACAAGTGCGGAGTTTTCTAGGGCTCACCGGTTTCTATCTGCTTTGTTCGGATTTCAAGACCTCGCAGATCACGAATGAGATTACAAAGAAGGGAGTTCCTTTACTTGGGCCACCATACAACAACAAGCTTTGACGCCTCAAAGATAAGCTAACACACGCCTTTGCTTCAACTTTCCGATTTCAAAGAAGACTTTGAATTAGAATGTGATGCTAGTGGCATAGGTCTTGGTGATGTGTTAATTCAAGAAGGAAAACTTATTACTTACTTTAGTGAAAAATTAAGTGGTTCTAGTTTGAACTATTGTACCTATGATAAAGAATTATATGCTCTAGTTCGAACTTTGGAAACATGGCAACATTATTTATGGCCCAAAGAGTTTGTAATACATTCTGATCATGAATCTTTGAAGCATATTCGAAGTCAAACCAACCTAAAACGCAGACATGCTAAGTGGGTTGAGTTCATTGAGTCTTTTCCCTACGTCATTAAATATAAAAAGGGCAAAGAAAATATGATATCACTTCACCGATACTAACACTCCTCATGTGCAAGGTCCAATTACTCGAGCACGTGCTCACAACTTATTTATCGTAAATTCGTTTCTAGTGCCGAGTGTATTATTTGAGAACTCTATGATGTCGCTTAACGGAGATGATTTACTTGTACTTAGGAATCTAGGACTACGACCAGTTCAAGAAGGTCTACGACCAGCTCCGCATGGTCTACGACCACTTCAAGAAGGCTTACGACCAGAGATAACATGGACTCCTCAAGACCACCCTAACCGGGCCCTACGACTGTGTCTTCGACCGCAGATCGCGACCAATAGTGCATAAGGTGTTGCGCCACCGCTTTGACCTAATATGGTCTTGTAAGCATGTCGAGGTCGGAGTCCGTGTTGTGTACGCCTCTTCCAAATGCCGACAACCCTAGGTCGACCTCCTCACATCCCCTATATATATACAAGAGCAGCCATAGTTTAAGGTGGATTTTCTTTGAGATTATTCTCGCTTAGCGCCTCGCCAAGACGCTCGGTTGAGGAACCCCACATTGTGTGCTTCATCAATATTCGCAATACAATATCGATTGCATCTTCTACTCTCTTGCTTGTGTTCTTGATTCGCATGCGGTGATAGCCTTCTTGCAGGTCAACCGCTGCTCGCACGGCTGATAACCATCTGAGCAAATGGTGTAGTGATTGTAGGAGGTTTGATCTGCTCGTCCGAGCCTCCAATCATCAACGCCGAGTTATCCACAATCGACTTATCAAGATCTTTCTAAGATTGGGCCATAGACACATCAGAACCTCTCGCTAAGCTAGATCTTCAACGCTAGGCCGAGCCGAGCCGTTCTTGCAATCAAATAGCATGAACGGAGGACATCTAGCTTCCACAGTGGAAGCTAACAATGGACGGGAATAACAAAGAGAGCTACTAGTTTATGGTATCCCGCTGGAAGAGCTCCAAACGGGATAGGTTTCAATGTTAGATCATGTATTCAAATTACTACACTGCAGTGGCTATTCGATTTCGGTTCATGGTTCGGGAGGCAACGGTTCTTGTTGTTACTATGTGGTATATTTGGGAGGCCCGTAATGGTGCACGAAATGATGAAGGTTTGTTGCATCCTCGAAGGGTGGCTGCGAAAATTAAAGCATATGTTGAGTTGATAGTGTTGTATATCTTCAATCCAGATCTAGGTCATAGATATGAGTCCCTGGATTGAGTCCCTAAATGGACTCCGCTGTCGGTAGGTACGGTCCTTATTAATATTGATGCAACATTATTTGCTTCTTCTCGCCGATGGGGTTGGCGTGGTAGTCCAAACCACATTGGTGAATGCTTAGTCGTCTACAATGAGCACCTTGGTGGGATCACTACGTCAGAATTAGCAAAATAATTGGTGTGTCGTTGTGCAACAGCCCTCGTCTGTGATGAAGGATATCAAAATATCATCCTTACTTCTAACTGCTTGTCTGTGATGCAACCGTTGAATTTGTCGATGCAAAATCGATCCTCTGTTGGGGCGGCTATCTCTGATATCAAGTTAATGCAGAGGGCTTTTCCTCCTTGTTTTTCGTCATGTTAGCCGTGGTGAATGTGGCAAGACATACTCTAGCTAGATCTTGTAAGCACTCATTAGCTCTTTTTCGTAATAGTGTATCAAAATGTATTGGGGACTCTTTGTAATGATGTTTTGTGATCAATAAATTGCCGGCATTCTCTAAAAATTACTACACCGTGACACCTTCTCGCTTGAGCTTTTCGCTCGTTTGACTACTTCCACGAAACCTCTTCAATAAAGATTGGATGCGGATAGGTTCCCGCATCCTCTTTTGTCCGCTCCCATCGCCCACCTCCTTTCGTGATACCCTATTGTGGGCCACCTACTCGCAAAAACCTCACAACTAGCCCTCCAATGCGTGTGCATGAGAACGCGGTGGCGCCTCCTAGCCATCCTCCGTATGGGAGAAGCTCATGAACCCGGTCTCAGCCTCCTCCTCTCGTAAGCCTCTCAAACTTGCGCTTCAAAATATTTGTGAAGTTTCAAACTTGAAGTTTCTTGATATTTTAAATGCTGAAACTTGTTTCAAAAAGTTTCACCAAGTTTTAAAATTGAAACTTGAAGAAGTTTCATGAAGTCTCAAAACTCAAACTTGTAGTTTCATGAAGTTTCAAAAGATTTGTGAAGTTTCAAACTTGAAGTTTCATGAGGTTTCAGATGCTAAAACTTGTTCTTCAAAAAGTTTCATGATGGTTCAAAATTAAAACTTGAAGAAGTTTCATGAAGTTTAAAAACTCAAACTTGTAGCTTCAAAGTCTCATGAAGTTTCAAAAGATTCGTGAGGCTTCAAACTTGAAGTTTCATGAGGTTTCAGATGTTGAAACTTGTTGTTTCAAAAAGTTTCATGAAGTTTCAAAATTGAAACTTGAAGATCTTTCATGAAGTCTCAAAACTCAAACTTGTAGTTTAAAAGTTTCATGAAGTTTCAAAATTGAAATTTGAGGTTTCACAACTAAAACTTGTAGTTTCAAAAGTATATTTCAACAAAAATCAAGTTTCAGAAGTGATTTCGAAAGGGGTCAATTTTTAAAAAACAAAAAACAAGTCTCAGAACTGATCTCAAAAGGGATTGAAATGGTTTCAACAAAAAATCAAGCTCAGGGAGGTTTACGATCCATTGCTCCACATGTGCACCTAGATTGTGCCCACCATCACACATGCTTGTTCGTAGCCAAACTCTTGCCTGTGCTCCACCTCCGCGTGCGCCAACTCCCAAATGGAATGGCCAACCCAGGACGCCTTCTTCGTGCTAGCTTGTGTACTACTCATGCGCCGTGCATTGTGTTAGCTCAAGCCCACCACCGCAAGGCCATGCACACGCTCGCTGCCGTCCTATGGACCGAATCGAGGTGGCTTAGTGTTATATCTACCACCATCGGCGATGAGTCGCCCGCCATCACTCGATGTGGAGATAGCAGGGAGAAGGGATTGGAATTTTTAGAAGCAGAGCTTCATAAAGAGTCTCGTTGGTGGTAGAGATGATACCCGATTGGATAAAAACAAGGAAAGAATGTGGGTCCGTCTATACAACGTTCGACTGTTTTCTCAACCCAAAACAGTTAAATTTTAGTTCATTTATAACTTCATTATATATAAATTACAAGAATATATGTATGTATTTTTTTATTCTTGATCACTGTAATTATTGTCGAAAGTCTTAATAACCATATTTCCATCACATGATTCAAAATCTAACATATACTTTGAGATATTTAGAAAAATAAATACAAAAAATAAAAATTATATACCAACAAAATACGATAATGTGGTGAACTCGTTATGACCTGAAAAAATCATAATAAATTTATACCCAATTCATCGTATGAAAAGAAGTGTAAATATCAAAGCATATCGGATGAATGAAAATTCGCTATTTTAACAAAAGAAACAATGAACGTTATTTAAAGAAATCTCCGTAAAAGACGATGTTGCCATCGAAGCACGGATCTCGAAACAAAATTGTAAAGTCAAAAAATCGACTATTTTCAAAAAAAAAATGTTATAGTTTTTTTAGCAATTCCAACATTCATCGAACCGTTTCCACGAGATGCATCGTACGGTGATTAAACTTTGGTATTTCTCAAAAACGAAATATCCCCGTCCGCCGTGGCCGTGCCGAGGCGAGGAGATAAAGCACATGCGACGGCCGCCCACCCACGCCACGCCGCTCCCCACGAGCTCGCCCGCTCGCCATGCCGGGCCCCTCCCTCCTCTCCTTCCTCCCCGCCGCGTTCATCTCCCTGCGAAGCCGAAGCCGCCGAGCCAAACACAAAGCCCCTACCGCCAGCCACCACCTCCATTCCCGCCTCCCCGTCCTAAGAACACGAGCCCTCACCGCTCCATGCCACACCTCCTCCTCCGCCGGCGGAGGCGACGAGCTCCACCTCCTCGAGAAGCCGTCCCCATCCCCGTCCCCCTCCGCCGAACCCGAGCCCGAGCCCACTCCGGCGCTGTCCACGGACAAAGCGCTCGAGCCCTTCCTGAAGTTCTTCCAGGTGAAGAGCACAGACCCCGACGAAGACACGGACGCCGCCGGGGGCTTTGTGGAGGACGACGCGGAGGAGGGGGCGGGGAGCGCCAGAGCTGTCGCGGGTGGGCGTGGGGTCATCTATTACGACCCCAAGCCCGGGGACCTTGTCGTCGGCGTCGTTGTCGGCGGCGACGAGAGGACGCTCGACGTAGACATCGGATCTGGAGGCGAGCCGGCACTCATTCTGGCCAAGGAGGCGGTGCCGATGTCCGTGGGGGAGTTTAGGTACCTGGCGTGCGACGTTGCGTCGAAGGGTGCGGAGGAGTTCGCCGCGGAAGGGAGGGTGGGCGTCGTGGTCAGCAGAGGGGAGGGGGAGGGGGACGTGACGGGTGAGCGGAATGGAAAGGAGAAAGGTGCACGGGTGATGGGCGTCGGCACGGTGGTGTTCGCTGAGGTCCTCGGCCGAACACTTGGTGGGCGGCCACTGCTGTCCGCACGCAGGCTGTTCCGGCGCGTCGCGTGGCACAGAGTGAGGCAGGTCCTCTATGGCTCTCCTCTCTTCAGTTGTTGGAATTTGATGAAGTGATCTCTTAGCGATAATTTGATCATTCAATCTATGTTTGAATTTTCATGCACTACTAGTATCAGATAGAGTTTGAACATAATCTAACCAAATACTTCAAACACCATTAGTTGTACTGTGAGGAGTGTGTCTGCAACTCATCATCGCCTTGCTGGTACCAAGTAAACTTTTCATGTACTAATTGCCTACTCTACAAGCTCGAGCTGTTAAAGCATGGTGAATTGGTGATATATCTTGCTCCTAGGTTAACAAGCAAAGTTGTATCATAGGATAGGATGGTGTTGATCAGAAGCATTTGACATTAAGTTCATAGAAAGAGAAATAATTGACATTGAATCCTATGATTATGGCTATGGGCACATATAATCTGCACTCTGCGTTGCCACAATGTACATGTGCGGGCTGTTTAAGCAATTACATTGTAAAATTTATGTTCTTCAGACATTACATGAATGCAGAGCACTGTAAAGCAAAGTTCTGTGATAAATGTGTACGAGAAAAATTCATGCTTCCTTGATATCTTGTTTTGATG